>LDKF01000496.1:4307-14939 GCA_001026735.1 Rotylenchulus reniformis
ATCCCCTACCTTATACTAAGCGAGAAGAATTTTTTTTATTTTTCGTGTCCCACCTGTTGAACTTGGCATTCGGCTTGGCAATATTATTTGGGATCAATTGTCTCTTATCTAACTTAAATAGAGAACGAGGAAAGAGAAAAGATTTAGGACAGACAGTGAGTTTGTCCAATAAACTTCATAATGCCTAACTACGAAACGAAACACCTAACGTGTAAAATGGGACGAAATATCGAAAATGTAAAATTAACTAACATCGGCTAAATTTAAGACAGAAATATATCAATGCCGACTGAGTTAAAAAAAGAAAATTTATCGACACTAATACTTACAAGTTAGAGACAAGGGAAAGAGGAAATGGTGTATTATTTTGAGGAAAGGATCGAAAGAAAATGGGAGAGATAAAGGAAAATTTTTAGTTTCGAAAACTTTTCTAACATTAAAGGCTCTTAATCTGCCATTTTTCTGTTCTTATTTTATATCTCAAGCCCCAAAGAATGTAGATATAAGTTGAATAATCACATCTTTTCTGATAATGAGAAAGATCAACACCTTTTCTGAGAATTTGAGGCATCTGAAATTTTAAAAACCTGACTTAGAAATTAATCGAGGCTTTATGAACCTTTTTGAAAACTCAAGAAAATGGGACTATTAATTATTTTTAAACTGATGTAATTTCTGTTTTTAAAGGATTCAAATAACGAGAAAAAGAATTCTGCGAGATTTAATTATACATGTATAGGTAAATGTTTTTAAAAATTAGGTATGAAAAAAGAACTAAAGATGGAGTTTAAACGGAGGGAGAGGGAAGAGGGGGAGAGAGAGAAAAGGGAGTACAAATTGGGTACAAGATGGAAAGACAAGTGGAAAAGAAAGAAAGAAGGAAAGAGAGGAGAGAGAGATAGAGAGAGAGCGGTAAAAAGGAAAAGAGGAAGTAACAGAGGGTTAAAGAAGAGGAAAAAGATGGAAGAGGGGGGGGGGGAAGAAAGGGTGGGTAAAATGAAAGTTGGGAACTGATTAACCAGCTTTGAACCTCCGTGAATTTGAAGCGAATTCCTTATTGCATAATGGGACGAGTAAACGAACAGAGAAAAAGGAGTCAGACAACGATATATTTTAAACGCAACATGCTTCCGAGTCAAAATCACGAAGGGCAAAAAATAAGTTGAAACTTATTCAATTTTTTGCGTGATTATAAGAATAGGTGGATGAAGGGAAGAGCAGGGAAAAGATATGAAGAAATTGAAAGGAAGTCGGAAGGAAAGAGAAAGAAGAAAAGGGGAAAAGAAGGATGATGGAAAAAAACTGAAAATAAAGAAAGAAGTGAAAAAAGTTGAATGGTAGGGTAGAGTAAGGAAAAGGGAAGGGAAATAAAAGGTAGAGGAACAAGGGAGGAGTGAGAATTATGGCGGGGAAACAAAACGAAGTGGAATAAAGGTAAAGTAAAGGGGAAATGTCAATTGAGAGAAAATGGGGAAAAAAGTAGATAGAATGGAGAGAAAGTGAAGAGAAAGGGAGGAAAGGTGGGAATAGGAGAAGATAAAAGAAGAACGAGGAAAAAAGAAATGGAAAATAAGAAAAAATGAAAAGAGGGAAAGAAAAACTAGAGGGAAAGAGAAGTAGAATGGAGGAAAGGAGAAAAGAGGGGGAGAAAAGAATGAAGAAGGAAGAGAAGCAAAAGGGATGGGGAGAGAAAGGAAAGAAAGTAGAGGGAATAGTCGAAAAAAGGACAGAGGAGAGAAAATAGGAGAAAGGAGGTAAATGGGTGAACGAGAAAAGAAAGGAGAAGAGGAAGAGAAGAAAAAAGAAGGAAAAGAGGGGGAAAAGAAGTATAATGGAGGGAAAGAAAGGAATGATAAAGGATGGAAAGGAGGAAAAAGGAAAGGGATGATGATGATACTTTTGAGATAGATTTCTCAAAAGGAAAAAGAATCGGGGAAATAAATAATAGAAGATGTGGATAAAAGGAAAGGAAAGAGTGAAAAAGAAAAGGAATATAAGAAAAAAAAGAGAGAATGGGAAGAGAAAGGAAATGGAACTAAAACCGAAAAAAGGAGGAAAATAAAAGAGGAAAGAGATGAGAGAAAAGGGGGAGGAAAGAGAACTAGGATAAAGAAAGGATAGGAGGGGAAGGGTAGGAGAAATAGGTGAAAATAGAGACGGAAGAAAGTAAGGAAATGGTATGTGAAAGGAATGAAAAAGAAGGGGGAGAGGAAAAGGAAAGATAATGGAAATGGAGGAGAAAGGAAATGAAAAGAGGGGGAAAGAGTGGAAATAAAGGAAAGGAGGGTAAAGATATATAGAGAAAGGAAAGGGAGAGAGGTAAGAAAAACAAATGAACGGTAGGATGAACATAGGTATGATGGACAGAAAAGAAAGATTAAAAATTGAATGCTTAGATCCCAATCAAAAAGGGAAGGGGTGAAAAAAATAAAGTAAGGAGAGGGAGGGACAAAGAAGAAAAGAGGGAAGAGAAGGGGTGAAAAGAATGATTAAAGGGAAAAGAGAAATTGAAGGCAAAGAAAAGAAAGGAGAAAAGATGGCAATGACGAGTGGGTGAGAAAGAGAATAGGGAAAGGATGGGAAGAGAAATAAGGGAAAAGGTTAAGAAAAAAGAACAGAAAAAGAGGAAAAGATGAAAAGAAGGAAAGGAAAAAACGTTAAGAGCGTTAGGGGCCGCGAAGCGGGCCCCTAACGCTCGTCTACTTATATTATTTGAGAAATTCCGTCCCAAAATTTCCCCCTTTTGAATTGATGTTTATATAAAATGCCAATATAAGTAGGATTAATTGTCCCGTTGGAAAAATATTCTGAAGAGAGAGAGAGAAGCAGAAAAGATATAATCCGAGGCTTTATTTTTAAACATCCAACAATTCCACCTAAAATCTAAGGCTTACTAAAATTTTAAAAATCCAACAATTCTATTTCTATGAATCTGTTTTTTGTTTTTTCGGACTGAATTTTCCGCAATTGCTTTGATTGTTCTGTGAAAAAAAAATTAATAAAAAAGACAAAACAGGACTTTCAAAAGTTGATAAAAAATTCTTCGGCGAAAAGTTTTAATTTTAGGAAAGATAGTTTTACATTTCCGCGGTGTTTTGTATTTCCAGTGTATTTACAATAATGTTGAAAATTTTCAGATGAGAGAAAGGAAAAATAAGAGAAGAGAGAGAGAGAGAAAGAGTAAAGAGACAAGGTATGAAAAGAGAAAGTAAATGGAAATGAATGAAAAAGAATGAAGGACAGAGAAGAAAAAAAGAAGATGGAAAGGGAATCATGGAAAAGAAGGGATGAAAGTCAAAAAGAAAGATGTTAGAGAAGAAAGGAAGGTCGGAAAAAGAGTAAAGGAAGAGAAGATGGAAAAATTTTGAAAAATAAAGGAAGGGATGACAATAACAGAAGGGGATAAAAGAAATGTAGCAAATTTTTGGAGTGGAGACGAGAGAAATAAAAGAGTGCGGATGGAAGGAAAAGAGAAGGAATAAAGAAGTAGACGGGAATGAAGAAGAAGAGGAGACTAGAACGAAAGTAACTGGGAAAAAAATGAAAAAAAATTGAATGTAAGTAGAGGAGAGGAATGGAGAGAAAGAAGGAAAAGGAAGGAAATGAAGTGGAGAGAACAGAGCAAAGGAGAAAAAAGCAAGAGAGGGAAGGAAAATGGGGGAAGTAAAGAGAAGGAAAGGAAGGAGAGCGGGGTAAAGAGAAATTTTAGAAAGAGCGTTAGGAGGCCGCGAAGCGGCCGACTAACGCTCGTAATACATATACACTTGTGGACATGAAAAATGTTCCAGAAAATGTTCCAGCCTTTTTTTTAAACTATAGTTTGAAGCGAACTGTCTGAATATTGTTTCTTTTTTCTCTACTGTTCTCTCCTTTTTGCGTGTTCTCTCCTCCATTTTCTTTCTCTTTTATGTTCATGTGCATTGTGCGAGGCAGTGGTGCAAAAGACCGGCGCCCAAAAGACCGACACTCAGAAAATTGAACCAAAAACTTTTTTTTGAAACTTACAGGCCCAAAACTATAAAAAGTAAATATATGCAGAATTTGTGTTCTCTCTTTTAGCATTTTTGGTTTTGGGGTTTCCCTGAAAATTTTTCGAATATTTCGAAAAATACAAAAAATTGGTGTTTTCCTAAAAAATTTCAAAAGTTCAGGGAAAGTTGAGAAATCAAAAATGCTAAAAAAGAGAACACAAAATTCTGCATATATTTACTTTTTATAGTTTTGGGCCTGTAAGTTTCAGAAAAAAGTTTTTGGTCCAATCTTCTGAGTGTCGGTCTTTTGGGTGCCGGTCTTTTGCGCCACTGCCTCGCACAATGCACATGAACATAAAAGAGAAAGAAAATGGAGGAGAGAACACGCAAAAAGGAGAGAACGGTAGAGAAAAAAGAAACAATATTCAGACATTTCGCTTCAAACTATAGTTTAAAAAAAGGCTGGAACATTTTTCATGTCCACAAGCATATGTATTTAGATGCATAAATAAATTATCTTAAAAATTGCCCCTTGGGAAGTGCTCTTTATTTATTTTATTTATTTTGTTTTTTTTCAATTTTGGGATCACACACACTGTTGATTAATGGTACTGATTTAGTATCCTCCACACCCTGCTGTTTGGCCAGGCACACAGTTAAAGAGCCGGTTTTTCGTATTTAGCATGAAAATTTTCCTTAATTTATCGAAGCGATTGTTTTAAAATTTCCATGATCAATGTAGTATTTCCTAGAGATCGGCAAAATTTTAAAACCTGGTTCTGGGTCTGGGTTTCAAAAACATCTGGGTCTGGTTTTTTCTGGGCAAAAAACCCAGAAAAAACCCAGACCCAGAAAACCCAGGTCAAAATGGGCCTGGGCCCAGTTTGGGTTCTGGGTTTTTTTCATAATGTGTGATTTTGAAAATTCAATTCATAAAAATGCAAAAAAATAGTGTTAACGAGATAAAATAAATGAATTAATAATTAATATATTACAAAGTTGGAGTAAAAAAATTCAATTTTACCAAGAAATTTTGTATTTTTTCAGAAAAAATCTTTAAAATCGGCAATTTTTAAAAACCCAGACCCAGAACCCAGAAAAACCCACAGGTCTGAACGCCTGGGTCTGGGTTTTTTGGGTTTAGAAAAACCTGGGTCTGGTTCAGACCCAGAAAAACCCAGACAAGCCCAGACCCAGAAAAAAACCCAGAAAAACCCAGGCTGGGCCCAGACCCAGGCCGATCTCTAGTATTTCCTTATTCTCTTTCTCTGTTCTCATATGACACAGACAGACAGAAATCATTATGGCGCAAATACAGCATTTGAATTTCCTGCAGAGAATGTGAAAAACGCTATTCTCTTTCTCTGATTCAACTCTAATTCTGCATAATCTTTGAGTTATTTCGCTTCGATAAAATAATAAAAATCTTTAATGCTAAAAACGAAAAATTTCTCCTTTAACGCTTCTTATTTGGCGAACACTGAAGCCGCACGTTGAGAGTGCCAATGCCGTCCCTTTCTAGAAAGGATTTTTAGAAAGTCATTTTGAGGGTTGGATCCGATTCCGAGACTAAGGGACCGTGCGGAGTTTCAGGCAGATAGAACAGTATTAAACAGTATTGGGAGAGATCTTCTTCGTAGAGAATCTGAAGGTCAGGATCAATATAACTTTGCAGGCCCGATTTTCGTTTTTTTTAATTGTCTACAGGGCTTGCTATTGGTTTGTGATTTGCAAAGTGGAAAGATTGTTTATAGTTGGGAAATCCTAAAATTTTTATGAGTCGATTGTCAAATTGGCCATAAAAGGCTAGGATAACCTTGAAGGGGCATTCATTGCGCAGTCGTTCCATTTTTCCCATGCGAGTGGATTGATCACTTAGAGTAGAGGTGGGGCTATTCTAATCAAATTGAATATGATGTCGTAGACCGAAACAGGCCGTTTCAGTGTGGCCGTTTCAGTGTGGAGACTAAAAAATTGCCTATAACTAAGCTTAGGCGCAACCTTGAAAAGAGTTCTTGGTGTCAAAAGATATGCCTGAATGTCTGCTATAAAAATGCAAAAGAGACCATCCGGCTTGGCCAAGTAGAAAAAAAGTTATGGCCACATCTTTGGCCAAAACCACGATTTTGTGATTTAGTTTGGCCATAACTTTTTTTCTACCTGGCCAATCCGGATGAGCTTTCTTGCAAACTTGTGGCAGACATTCAGGCCTATTATTTGACACCAAGAACTCTTTTCTAAGTTGCGCCTAAACTTAGTTATAAGCAATTTTCTAGTCTCCACACAGAAACGACCACACTGAAACGTCCCCTACCGGTCGTAGACACAGGCCTTGGCGAAAACCATCGTCTTCTATTCTACAAATTCTATTTCAATGTGGGAGCTATGGCCACAAATGGTAAACTATGGCCAAATGATGACCTGAAGCATGATTGTTGAAACTGTGCTCTGTTGGACAGGCAATGCGGTAGCCAAGTATGCAGATACAGTTGCGCAGTTTCGGCAAGACGCCGAACGGAAAGGCCGTTGATGTGTAGGAGTGTCAGAAACAAGACCAAGACGGTACCAAGACCGTGACCAAAAAGCAGGGCATCAAAATCAAGACCAACCACGGCCAAGTCTTGGTCTGGTAGTCTCTGTCCCGGTCTTGGTCTTTAACACCTTAGCACTGTTTTTCTCGCCTATCTGTAATTATTGAAGGAAGGGAGGGGGGAAGAGAACTAAAAACAATGGACAAATTTGATAGGGAAGGGGAAAGAAGTGAGCAACAGAGAGAGAGAGAGAGAGAGAGAGAAGGGGAGTGAGTGGAGGGTGGAGGGTGGCATTGGCAGTTGTGGGGAAGGGCACTTTGATATGATAATGGAGAAGTGAGGGAAAGAGAGAGAAAGAGAGAGAGAGAGAAGAAAGAGCGAGAGAAGATAGAGAAAAAGAGAGGCACTGTGACGTGTGATGGCCATGGAATTGAGGTTATCATTGACAGGATCGACCGATCACCGTCAGCGAGCACTGGCTGCCCCATTCTGCTCTCTTGGTCTCCGTCACTCACATCAGTCCATCAACGACGTTCGCCTCCCGAGTACTCCTTTGGGGTGGGGATGGGTGGACAAGTGATCATGGAACTGATCGGTGTCAGTGACAATGGATAATGGAACTGATCAGTGATCGGTGTCAGTGATCAATGGAACTGATCGGTGATCGGTGTCAGTGATCGATGCAACTGACCAGTGATCGGTGTCACTGTCCTTCCGGCCCCTCTGATCATCTGATCCCCTCCGCTCACCTCTCTGTAAGTGCGTTTGTACTTGTCGTGCACATCCACCTTCTCCGACTCGGCTGCCCCCGCCGCCGTTCCTTCGCGTCCTTCCACATTTGACAGCGACGTGCTGAACCGACGCATTCTGTCCAGGGTCTGTCCCATCGGCTCGTGCACAATCTCAATCAGATCCTCGGGCCATTGGTGAGTGGCCGAGGAGGAAACGCCGCCGGCAACGGCCGCGGAGGAACTTTCTGAGGGGAGGGGAGGAGGAAAGGTGACTGATGAAGGAAGGAGGAGGAGGATGAAGGGGGAGGGGGCCAAAAAGGAAGGAGGACAAGCAAAGCAATGGAAGGGACGAGGTGAAGCCGGGAGCAAAGACAAAAAGAAGTTGAGAAGCGAAATGTTAGGAGGAGAGGGAGGGGGGGGGGGATGGTGCCGAACGGAGGAGGAGGGGAGGGAAATGCAGAAGCAAAGTACCAAAGGGACAAACCGAACCACTGGCCAACTCCCTCCCCGTGCTCCGCCCTTCCTCGGCCCACCCCCTCCTTCGCCCTTTGCTGCATCGTTGTTTCTGTTTCTTCGGGAGTGTGTCTATTGTGGTTGGTGGGGAGAGGGGTGGGCTGATGATTCTGTGCCACTTCGGTGCAAGTGCAAGTGCGTGTTTGCTTTTGTGCACAATCTCGGGAATATTGGACCAGATCCCCTTTTATTCATCTCATTCCACTTTCGGCCCTTTATTCATCCATTTCCCTGCTACCATACTCATTAATAGTCATTTACATTATTTTTCGCTACCATATCCTCCCACTCACCCATTAGTTTTGGTACCGTATCCTCCCCTTTCGCTACCGTATCCTTCCCTCTCTCTCCCCTCTTATTATTCTTTGCTACCGTATCCTCCCTCCCCTTCTCTCATCGGTCTCCCATACCGTATTCTCTACCTTCATCTCGTTATTTTTCGCTACTGTATCATTTTTAATGTTTTCCACCATATTCATAGCTCCTCCCCGCTGTCGTCGTCGTCTGCCCTGGTGCTGCCGGCGACCTGCTCGCCAGCGAGTCCAGCTCTCGCTGCAGTTCCTGCAGGGCGTCTTTGCGCGAGTGTGTGGAGAGTGTGGGCCCGGGCCGGGCCCCGTCCAGCAATGTTTGGGAGGCGTAGCGACGCGGCGAGCCCAACTCGGAGCGGGAACGGTAGTGTCCCCGGGCGGAGCGACCGTGACCGGCGAGCGCAACGTTCACCGCATCGTCGCCCCCGGCAATCCCCTCGTAGGAAGCGCCGGACGGGTGACGATGGCGATCGAAGGCGGAAACGCCGAGAAAGGGACCCGTGGAGACACCGCCGGAGGCGAAGGCGGCGGAAGAACTCTCTGGGAAGAAGTTAGTGAAACAGAGAGAGAGAGAGAGCACACAAAGTTGGAGAGAAAAAGAAAGAGAGGAAGCGAAGAGGGGGATGGAAAGATCAGAGAAGAAAATGGCAAGGAGCACGGCAAAGGAGTGAAAAAAAGGTAAAAACGAAAGAGACACACCGGAAAAGAAAGAAAGAAAGAAAAGCTGATCACTCGGCGGAGAATTAATCATTTGGATCGATTCCGAAAGCACGATCGGATCAAACAGGTGACCCGTTAACGAAGCCCTTTTTGGCTTTGCCCACCTCTTCCCAGCGCGGACGCACTCATTGTGCGGCGGCGTCCGAGGGAGTGGTACTCGGCGCCGTCGGCGCCCATGGCCACCGCCTCCTCATGGCGCAGATAGTCCCCGGGGGTGTAGTGGCGCCGGAGGGTGCTGCGCCGACTTTGGCCGCTGGCCAGCTCCTCCAGCTCGCTGACCAACTGCTGGCCCTGGGCCAACATTTCCGGCGACTGGTTGTACACGTGGTAAATCTTGGTGGAGTGCAGCTCGTCCCCCTTCTCCTTCTCCACAACCTTCTCGATGGTGGTCAACCGTTCGGTCAACTCTGTCAGACTCTGCTGGATCCGATGGGTGTCCTCGAAGGCCTGGGGAATGGTGGACAGGGTAGGGCAACGGGACCGATCCCCCCTCCCCTCCCCTCTGTTGGTCTGATCGACCCCTTCCCCTCTGATCAATTGATCGATCCCCTCCATTCTGCTCATCGGGATCAATGTCTTCCCCTCTGACAAATTGATCGATCCCCTCCATTCTGCTCATCGGGATCAATGTCTTCCCCTCTGATCAATTGATCGATCCCCTCCATTCTGCTCATCGGGATCAATGTCTTCCCCTCTGACAAATTGATCGATCCCCTCCATTCTGCTCATCGGGATCAATGTCTTCCCCTCTGATCAGTTCGATTGGCCCCTCTTTGGCCAAAAGTTCCCTCTTCCCCTTTGTCCTTACCCGTCCCCCGCTGACACCGTCCTTGAATCCGTCAATGTATCCAGCCCGAAACTCCTCATTGTCCGGGTATTGCTCCTCCAACCGTCGCAGCAAACTCTCACTGATGCGGTCACCGAAAACTCCCGAGTTGCCATCCCGAAAGCCTTGCATGTAGCCGGATGAGTAGCCCAGTCTCTGAGTTGGCCGCTGGGCCAAGTTGGCCATCGAAGTGCTCATCCCGCGCTCGCCCGCGTCCCGTAATCCTTTTGCATATCCTTCCTGTAATCAGCACTCAACTCATCTTTGCTGCATTCCATTCACTCATAATCCCCTTCCCCATCCCGATCACCCTGTTATCCCAGTTTCTCCTTGATCGCCCTTATTTCCCTCTATTTTCCCTGATCACCCCATTATCCAATTTCTCTTTGATCACCCTTATTTCCCTCTATTTCCCTGATCATCTGTTTATCCCCCTTCTCTCCCCGATCACCCTTATTTCCCTCTATTTCCCTGATCACCCCGTTATCCCTCTTCTCCTGATCACCCCGCTGCCTCTCGCTTTCGCATTGTCCCCCTCTTTCCTGTTTCCCGGTGCTTACCCGGAATAGCTCGTCACTGTCCCTGTACTCGTCCTCCGCCCGCCCTCCTCTTCTGGCCGTAAATCCTCTCGCGTATCCGTCCTCGAATTTGCCGCGACTTCTCTCGTACTGCTCCACCTTTTCTTGCTGCAACAGCCTCTCTCGCTCGCGACCATTTATGTAACGCCGACGACGACGTCTGGGAAAAAGACCAAGTGAAGTGATCAGAAGAATCATATCCAATCAGGGGATTGAAGAAGTGATCAGAAGAATCAAATCCGATCAGGGGATTGATTGATCAGTTAGTGGGAGGGGAGGGAGGGAAGAGAGTGGGGAACCTTTGGAGGAGCCAGAGAAGCAGACAGCACAGCAGGATCAGCAACAGCAACAGCAGCAGCAGCAACAACAGCCACCACCAGGGCCAGCCGGCAGACAGGAAAGGCGAGGCTGGAAGGGTGAAGGAAGGGGAAGACAGTTAGTAGTCGGGCGGGAG
>LDKF01000496.1:24873-37015 GCA_001026735.1 Rotylenchulus reniformis
ACAATGCAACAGTGTCGACTGTCGGGAGTGTACCAGGATATGCCCTCCTGGGTGACCACCAGATCCTGGGGCGGCAGCGGGGCATTCGCCTTGGCCGTCATCACATCCAGATTTTCTGTGGCCGGACCCCCGCCGACACCGTTGTAGGCCCGGACACGGAACACGTACTGAACAGGGAAAAGAACATTTTGTGTCGCAATGAGTGAAGGATGGATCACGATGGATCGTGTTCGTGCCTTGGTGTAGGGGGTCAGCCCGTCAATCGTGATCCGGGTCTCTGTTGTGTTGGCAATCTGACGCTCCAGTTTGGCCCAGTCATCCTGGCCAATGATCTCGTACTCGTAGGACAGAATCTGGCCATGCCGTTGGGAACATTCCACTGAAATTGCCGATGAGATCCGATCAGAATGATCAGAATGGTACCGGGCTCCCATTGGAAGGAGAGAGAGCGCTCCAGAGCGTAGGTCAGTTGCAGGTTGAGCGGGGGCGCCGACGGGGGTTGCTGGAGGGTGGCACCCTCGCGTGTCTCCTCCGGGCCCAGCTCAGTTGTCCGAGCTCGCACTTTGACCTGGAACAGTGCTCAGATCACACCGGATCAATGATTGATCAGCTGATCAGTTTATCAGTCCATCACTCTGCACCTAAGCTCCTTGCTCACCTCATAAAGTGAGTTGGGCAACAGTCCTGTCAGCGTGTAGTCCGTGTCCTTGTAGTTGTAGATGGTCACCCACTCTCTGCNGGCCATGCCGTTGGGAACATTCCACTGAAATTGCCGATGAGATCCGATCAGAATGATCAGAATGGTACCGGGCTCCCATTGGAAGGAGAGAGAGCGCTCCAGAGCGTAGGTCAGTTGCAGGTTGAGCGGGGGCGCCGACGGGGGTTGCTGGAGGGTGGCACCCTCGCGTGTCTCCTCCGGGCCCAGCTCAGTTGTCCGAGCTCGCACTTTGACCTGGAACAGTGCTCAGATCACACCGGATCAATGATTGATCAGCTGATCAGTTTATCAGTCCATCACTCTGCACCTAAGCTCCTTGCTCACCTCATAAAGTGAGTTGGGCAACAGTCCTGTCAGCGTGTAGTCCGTGTCCTTGTAGTTGTAGATGGTCACCCACTCTCTGCTCACGTCCCTCGGCTCCTCCTCCGGACACGCCAACCGATGTTTCAGTCGATAGGAAATGTCATAGCCGACAATAGTTCCTCGTTGGACTGCCGGGGGATTCCACTGGACCCGGATCTCATTGGGAGACAGCGGGGTCAATCGCAAGTTCAAAACACCGCCGGGGGCGCCTGAAGACGGGGGAAGTCCCCGATCGGTTCCCGACCTTTCCCTCTGATCCGGATCCAACTGTCTCCGATCAGTCCCACTGATCAGTCCCCCCAACGGACCTTGGCGTGTGGTGATGGTCTGTTCGGGCCCCCAGGGACTGCTCCCCATCTGGTTGCTGGCCCTCAGCCGGACTGTCCACCGGGTGTTCGGTTCTGCCGGGAACACCTGCTCCACCTTATCCCCGGGCACTGTCACAATGCGCTCTGGCTGGGTGCCGACCCGGTAGCCAATGTCCACGTTCAGCTCGTCACAATTCCAGCTGCTCTTGGCCAACCGGGCCCAGGAGACACGCACCTGATTGAGTGAGAGAAGGCCAAAGTTGGGATCAGCAGGAAAGGAGGGATTGGCCAGCAAGTCTGATTAATGAGATTGTACGGATCTGTGCTGTACGGATCTGAGATTGTACGGATCTGCCTTCACCTCGTTGGGGGATGGCGAGTCCAGACGGAGTCCGTGCGGAGGCGACTCCGGCGGCGAGCACTTGGTGTGTCCGCGCACCTCGGGAGAGGGACTGCTGGGCTGATTCTGCAGGGACACCACGCGCACGCGGAAGTCCACATCGGTGTTGGTGGGCAGATCGGACACGGTTGCCTGAGTGGAGATGGTATTGATCCGACCCAGTTGTGATCTGATCCGGCCACTGATTGAACTAATTCAACCCCAGTGATCAGAATTGAGTCCGATCGCACTGACCGTGTAGGTTGCCCTTCCCTGCTGGCACGGCACTCGCCGATCGTGTTGGATCCAGGACCCTCCGGATGCGAGTCCGGACACGATCCGGTACTCAACCAGGAAGGACGAGCATTGCAACGCCGGTGGCACGTCCCAGGCGATGCTGATAGAGGTAGCACGCTCGTCGACCACCCGCGGCCGACCGAGCTGGACGAGCTGTTCGGCGTCTGTGGTCATGTCCACGGTGAGTCCCTTTGGAGGAGAGGGAGGGAGGGAGGGATACGATGAGTTGTGGCGGTGTCTCCTCCTCCGCCCACCTGGCATCGCCGCTCGTTGACAATCGGCTCCACCGTCACTGCATACGTGGTTGCCGCTCTCAGTCCGTCCACAAGGTACTGCAGGGTCGTCCCGTCAACCATGAAGTGCCGTGCCGGTTCCCGTCCGTCCCGCGACACCACCGCCACCCGAAAAGCGGTGCAATGCAGAATGTCGGTGGGGAGCAGGGACCAGGCGAAGCGCAGCGAAGATGTCGAACCCCCAGTCTTGTGCAGCGAAGATAGTTGGACGCATTCGACCGGAGCGGGCGGAGGAGGCGGCGCAGGACGAACCGGGGGAGCAGCGGGAGCCGGAGTGGGCACGGGCCTCTGTGGTGCACTCCAGGGTTGCCAAGGCTGGTCCCGCGGTTTGGCACGCACCTGGGGCACGATGCGGAACCGGGATGTCAGTACGGAGTACGGACCGAACCGAACCGAAGCCGGGTATGGGGAACTCACCCGGTAGTCGAATACCGCCGGGTCTCTGTTGAGTCCGGTGATCGGTCCGCAATGGGTCTGCATTTTGGTGCTGCTGGGCGGAAGTTTGTAGCGCTGGACGAGTTGCAAGTCGCAGGGACTGTATGCGGGGTACACGCGTTCTTCCTGAGGGGGTCCAATGCCACTTGGCCCTTGTGCTTGTCCCGCTCACAACAAAACGTTGGGTGCCCGCGGGTGCCCATTGGCATGCGAACTTGTCGTAGTAATTGGCACCGCTCTGGCTGGTCTGCCACACCAATTGCGCGTCCTGCGGTCCTGTGGCGTACACGCGCAAGTTCGGGTCCTGTTGCTGCAGCGCCGCGGTGGCCGGACGCGTTTGGAAGCGCAGCTCCGCGGACCATGGACCCGGACCGCGCGCGGTGAACGCACGCACGCGGGCGGAGTAGGCGGTGGAGGGGAGAAGGCCGGTGAGATGGACTCTGGTGGACCGGGTCACGTCCGACAGACGCGGAATTTGGGCGGAAAGACGATCGGCAGCCGCAATTTCATACTGAACAGGGAGAAAAGGATGCAAACAGAGAGAGAGAGAGAGAGAAAAGAGAGAGAGAGAAAGAGAGAGAGAGCTAAAAATCGAAGAGGTGATCGAAAAGTTGGAGAGAGTGATCAAAGGCCGGGGAAAGTGATCGAGATTCGAGAGGATGATCAAAGTTGGAAAGAATGATGGCGTCTGGGAAGAAAGAGTGAATGGATGGATGAGTGGGGGAGAGTGGACTACTCGCCGGCCACCTCGTATTCGCTGATGTCTCCGTTGGTGTGGATGCCTGTGGGGACAAACAACTTCCATCTCATCATGCCTTGCCACCCTTCGCTCACATGGCGGCGCGTGCCATCCCAGCTCGGCGCTCTGCTCCCCCACATTGTCCACTCGGAAGTTCGCCGGTGGGGCTGTCGGGGTGCCCTGGTCCGTCTGTTCCGGGAAGGGTCCAAGGGTCAATGGGTCGGATTGGGCTGACATCCCCGGGGTTGTCGGGGTCCGTTGGCTTTTCGGACTTTTGGGTTTCGACCTCTTTCCGTTCATTCCCTTTCATTTCCGTCTGTCCTCTCTTCCCCCGACAACCCCGGGCACTTGTTGGATCACCTGAACTTCTCTGGTGACGCGTTCCCCGATTACCTGGACCTCCCGGGTGACGCGTTCACCAGCGCCCATTTGAGTGCGCGCGGCGACACCGACGCGGTACTTTGAGTGGGGATGGAGTTGCTGGATGGTGTAGGAAGGCCGATCGGAGAGCAGAGTGGTGGGGGAGTGGTCGCCGGCATTGGGACACATCCCTCGTGAGACGAGTTGGTAGGTGATCTGGGCAGAGGAAGACAGCAGTGATCAAGAGGAAGGGAGGGGAGAAGGGTGATCAGGATTTTGATCAGTTGATCAAGAGGAAGGGAGGGGAGAAGAGTGATTAGGATTTTGATCAGTTGATCAAGAGGAAGGGAGGGGAGAAGAGTGATTAGGATTTTGATCAGTTAATCAAGGGAAAGGGAGGGGGAGGAGAGTGATCAGGATTTTGATCAGTTGATCAAAAATGTCCCAAACCGGGCTGATCACTTCCAGGACCCTGATCTTCCTCCGGTTCGAACCCCCCTCCCTATCTGACTTCGTATCCGCTGATCTGGCCATTTGGGAATTGCGGTGCTCTCCATGACAATTGCACCGCATCTGGCGTCACGGTCTGGGCACTGAGCTCGGCCACTGGGCCCGGCGCCGCCGACAAAGTCTGCGCCCCCTGTGGAGTTGTCCACGGGGATGTTCCGCCGGGGTTTGCCGCTTGCACCTCGAACTGCCATTGCGTGAATGGTTTGGAGTGGAACAAAGTGGATGTCTCGCCCTGGCTCAGGTTTCGGAAACCCTTAAAACGGGGGGGGGGTGATCTTGCAGATCTTTCTTCCTTCAGATCCGGGTTCGGATCAACCGACTTGGGCCTCCGCACTGCTGTACTTGACCACATACCACAGCCGGTCACAGTTCCATTCCGCCTCCGATAATCCCTGGATCAGTTTTTTGGGTTCGTTTTTGCCTGAATCCTCCTCACCTGCCAGCTCAACTGCACTTGGGTCGGCCCCAACGGAGTCACAAGGACATTTCGAGGCGCCGATCGGGGCGGCGAGCACTTGGCCTGGGCCTGGACAGTGTTCTGAAGCGAAAGAATGGCGAATTGTGTGGGAGGGAAGGGAAGGGAGGGAAGTTACGGTGCCGGAGACGAAGGCTGTGCCCATGTTGTGGTCGACAGCTCGGACGCGCACTTCGTACACGTGTCCGGGGGGGAGCTGGTCAAGGTCCGCGCTGTAGGGATGCAGCCAGCCGGCGAAGGGGACCTGTCCGAGCCGGATCCGGGTCAAATCTGGCCAACCCATCCCTTTTCTCTCTGTCCCCACCTTTGTGCCCAGCTCGTTCCACTGATGCTCCGTCCTTTTGCGCCATTCCACCGTAAAATGGTCCACCAACTCGGCATCCGCACCCTCCCGGCCCCGCCAGCTCAACCGGGGCATTCCATGCACAAATGTGACAAAGGGCCCTTCGATGGGTTCGGACATAGAGGCGGATGCGGCGGAAACGGTGGCCGCAGACACGGAGGTGGACCAGGGCGAGTGGCCGGCGGAGTTGCGGGTCCGGACGCGCACGGTCCACCGCTGGTCGGGGCCAGAGCGGAACACGTGACTGCTCCGGGTCGCTTCCAACAGCACCGGAGAATGCCCTCGGGGCTCGTCAATCTAGAGGTGAAAGAGGTTTTTCGGTTTGCGAGGGCACTTCGGAGTTCAACCTGTAACTCCACTTCCGCCTTGGCACAGCGCCACAAACTCTGCGGGGGCGGCACCCAGGTGACTCGGACGTGGCCCGGGTCGGGTGTGTCCAGGGCCAGGTTGGAGGGGGGCTGCAGGGGGGCCAGACAGCTGGGCGAGGAACGGACCTGGAACGGACGGACACAGTTGGGGGGGGGGGGGGGGGGGGGGGNGGGGGGGAGGGGGACGGAGTGAGCAGTGAAGCATGCACCCACCTCGGGGGATGTGTAGAGCACGTAGGAGTTCCGGTCCAGGGCTTGGAGCTGCACTTCATACGGAATCCCCACACTGAGGCCGCCCAGGGCAACAGTGTATTCCTCACCCTCGCCCACAAAAGGCACGATTTGGCTGGAGAGCAAAGGTCAGCGGAAAATGAAAAAGTGCCAAGGGGAATAGTCCCGAGGGAACAATCCCAAGGGGAATAATCCCAAGGGGAATGGTCCCAAGGGGAATGGTCCCAGGGAATAATCCCAAGGGGAATGGTCCCAGGAGAAAGCGTATCAAGGGGAATAATTCCAAGGGGAATGGAATGGTCCCGAGGGGAATCGTCCTAAAGGGAATGGTCCCAGGGAATAATCCCGAGGGGAATGGTCCCAGGGAATAATCCCAATGGGAATGGTCCCAGGTCCCGGGAGGAATAGTATAAGGGGAACGGTTCCAGCGGATAGTTTCCAAGGGGAATAGTCCCAAGAGGAATGTCCCAAAGGGAAAAATAACCCTACGAACCCGTAGGGATTCCATCCGGAACCCGGGATCCGGTACAGCAAACGATAGCCGAAAACGCCGTGACCGCTGCCCTCTGATCTCCATTGGACTTGGAGGGCACCATCCGGTGTTTGGGAGAAGGTTGGAGTGGAGATCAGAGCTATAGGTGGAGGAGGGAGGGATAAAGTAGAAAAGATAAAGCGGAGAGTGAGGGAAAAGCGGGAAAGGGAATGAGAAACAGTGAGAAAAGGGAAAGAGTGAGAGGGAAAGCACAAGCAGAGAAAGAAGGGAGGGAAAAGAGTGGGCAAAATTAGCAGGGGCAGAGAAAGGAGGAAGGGAAGAGAGTGAGCAAAATTAGCAGGGACAGAGAAAGGAGGGAGGGAAGAGAGTGAGCAAATTAGCAGGGGCGAAGAAAGGGGAGGGAAGAGAGTGAGCAAAATTGCAAAAAATTAGCAATGCAGAGAAAGAGAAGAGGGAAGGATTAGTAGAAGGGGAAAAAGCCCCGGAAGGAGGGAGGGGCGGGGGAATAAGTGTTAAGTTCCGAAGGAAGAAGGCACACGGCACTCACGGCACACCACAACTGATTACCTCCTCGATCACGCCCGGAAGTGCCGCCAGTGTCAAAAGAGTCGGAACGGCACCAGAAATCGGTGCGGGGATCGCAGATGATGGAACGGCGAAGACGGGGGCGAAGGAGACGGAAGGCAACTTAAGGGGCCGGATGAGGGGGCGGAGGGAGGAGGAGAGAGAGAGGAGGAGGAACAATTCAGGAGGAGAAGAGGAGCGGATGACGGAAGAAGGATGACGGAAGGAGGAGGAGGAGGAGGAGGAGGATGAGCAAAATGGACGAGTGGTGGGAGTTGAGAGAACCGATAAAAGTGGACCCAAAGGGGAAGCCGTGACTTTCATCAGTAAACTGGAATTATTTGTCTGTTCGGGCAGTGAACAACGCGGAAGTTCCATTTTTACTGACGAAAGTTCACGTTGTCCCCAAAGGGCCAATCAATCAACGAACGCACTGTGATCGGCGGCGCCAGTTGGCCGCTCTCTTGGTCCCCCGACGGACACTGGCACCGACGCGGGTCCGGCCCCAAGCCGATTGACTGCATGCACGCTCAGCGCCGCGTCCGCCGCCGCCGTCTCCAACCTCAGCTCCCGCGTCCGTCCGTCCACCGTCCGTTGGAAAGCGGCGCCGTTCAGAACGCCACTGACGAGAAAGTGCAAGGAGCACTGGTCGATGGTGGAGGCGGCGAGGAAGGGGAAGCGCCAGCGGAGGAGCAAAGCGGAAGGGGCCGCGCGGACCAGGGACACGTCCGAGGGGGCAAGGGTCAGAACTGAAGGCCGGACAGATTGGAGATGAAAGGTAAAGGAAGGAAGGGCATCCGCCAACAAACACAAACACTTCCGTGTGCCCCTAGGAATATTCTGATCTGACCATTTTTGACCCTTATTTCATACTGACGTATTTCCCAATTTCGATATTTTGTGCCCTCTGATTTTCTCCCTTCCCTTTTCATTCATTATGTTCTTCACTCGTTCGTTGTTGGTAAGGATCGATTGTATTGTTTTGTTTGCTGTGGAATAAAATGTTATATTCCAAGTGTTGAGGGAATTAGGAAGAGTTTGGGAACCCCCCCCCCCCAGTCAGAACCCAAAGTGCAGTGGAACTCATTTAAAATCCTATTGTCCCTTCCAGCCAGCCCAAAACTGACCCGTGCAGGGACTTCCGGCCTGGACCTGCTGGCTCAGTCCCACCGCCTTCCCGTCCGCGCCCACCGCCCTCACACGCAACTGCACATCTCCGCCAAGCAACGCGCTGTCCACCTCGGCCACGAACTCCTTCTGGCCCGCACTGCCTCCCCCAACGTATCCACTTGCCGGCCTCCATGGCTGTTCCGGGCCTCCGCGTATCTCCACCTGATCAGTGCCACCGATCGATCAGTCTTCCTCCCCCCCCCTCCGTCACCTGATATGCTCTCACTTCCCCCTGTGCTTGTCCCGTCGTCTGCCAATGTACCACCGATTTGGCTCCGTCCGTCGGTTCTACGCGGACTTGGCTCAATGAAATCCCCATCGGCGCTTCTTCTGGCGCTGTCAGATCACTCTCCTCCTCTGACGATGCTTCGACGAGGATGAAGAACAGGGGACCACCCCGGCGACTCCACACTCCCTTCGGTTCCTCCAGCTCGTACACCACCTTTATAGGACTCCATCTCCAATTCGTTCTGTCCTCCAACACTTACTTCGGCTTCATATTGGCGGCCATAGTCGAGTCCCTGCAGATCCAGGCAGAAATCGTTGTCCGAGTCGGCTAGCCCCGGGGGGCAATTGAACTCGTTTGGCGTTCGGATTAAGGAAGTCCATTGACCGGACGGGGAGACAGTCGGTTTGTAGGAGACCCTTCAATGCGGGGGGGGGGGGGGGGGGGGGAGAGTGGTAAATCCGAAAATTAGGTGGGGCAGCAGAGGGAGGGAGATACTTGAAGTGCGCGATGTTGGAGAGGTGTTCGGGCAGCGGGGTCCAGACCAGGAAGGAGCGCGGCGGGCGTAGCACAATGCGCAGCCGGTAAAGGTTCTGTGCGGATCTGTGCCCGTCCGCCCCATCCGCCCCGTTCTCCAACTCCACTTCTTCTCCTTCTGGCGCTTTGTCTCCTAAGGTGCTGGACTCAACCGTGGCACTCCATGGACTATGTCCGTGAAGCAGTCGGGAGCGGAAGCGGAAGGAGTAAACGGTGCCCGGGTCAAGATTGTCGATGGACACGGAGGGACCCGGGGTGAAGGAGGTGGTGTCGGGAGGAGTGGAGGAGGAGGAGGGCCAGATCTGGAAAGGACAAATGTGCAATCAGAGAAGGGAGAGGACAAGAAATGTCAGAAGGACAAGGAAGGAAAAGAAAGGGAAGGACAGGGACAGGGGAGGGGAGATGAGACAGCAGGTCAGAAGCCCAAATGAATGTTGGTGGTGGGGGGAGGGGGGGGACTGGCAATGTTCGGTGCTGTGCCACTGACCGAGTACTCGTATCCCTGGATGTCGCCCTCGCAGTCCGGCCTTGTCCAGCTGAACTCCATCCGTTCCTCCCGGCGACTCTGCACCTTCGGCCTCTCCGGCACTATTCGCGCACATGACTTGGCACTGTCCCGGTGTGCCACCAGACTCTCGCCAGTCACTGCCACCGCCCGTCGCTCTCCGTCGACAAAAACAACGCGGACGGAGAAGGCATTGTCGCGCAGTTCGGGGGCCCTTACGGACAGACTTTGCTCGGGAAGCTCCTTGGCCTTGGCCAGTTCCACTTCCTCCGCCACCCTCCGCCATTTGCTCTCATTGCCTGGTCGGTATTCGACCACGAAGCGCGTGATTTTGGAGGCCAATTCCGGAGTTGGGAGTTTCCAGTGGACCTAATGGTCGAAGGGGCTTAAATCTTATTTTAACCCACGGAAAATGGTATTTCCGCCATGGGTTTATGCACTTCCCCCCCCCCTCTCCTCCTCCCACCTCGAATTTTCCCTCGGGCATCTCCACCACCACCGGCTTCTGCGGCATCTGCAATATCGGCTTTGTGCCTGTCCGGAACGTGACACGGTAGACCCATTTCGGCTCGTGGTCCCTGAACTCTCTTCTGTCCTCGTGTCCATCCCGTCGCCATCGTTCACCTTGCTCCTCTTCTCTCCCCCCCCCCACACTCACACATAAGCGACCACTCCGACATGGTATTCCGTGTCCGGGCGGAGTTCCGCGAAGAAAGCGTTGTCCGTGGTAGGTGCTGCCCGGCTCCGCTCCACCTTCTCCGCACTGTCCTTCTCGCCGCCCGTTGCCTTTGCCGCATGCGTCTCTGGGCCCGTTTCTGCCAGCACAATCTGATTGGTTCATCCGATCATTGTCCACATTGGTTCTGCCCCCTGATCCTTCCTACCTCGTAGTGCTGCAGTCTTGGCTCTGCCGCGTGCTCCCAGCGGACCCGGGCCTGGTTGTTCCCCACGTAGTCCGTGCGGATCAGCTCCGACCCTTCCGGCACTGCAACTTTGCCCCTCTTCTCTTCTTCTGTTCCATCCCCTCCCCCCGTCCCCTGCCAACCTTCACCCTTCGTCGTCACCGTTACCATCTCCTCGTTCCACGGTCCCACAATGTGTGCCCGGTCCACCGCCCGGATCTTCACCGTGTACTCCGTGCCCGAGAGCAGTCCCGTGATGCTGGCCGAGGGTTGTGCCACCGTCTGGCGGTGCACGTCGAACTGTTGGGCACCCAATCCGCGCAGTTCGATTTGGTACTCGCCGATGGACCCGCACTCGGGTGCTTGCCAAGCCTGGGTTTGGCCGGTCAACTTTGGCCTGTCACTGATCAGACCAACCAGGGCCACGCTGAACTGGGCCCGCTCCTTGACATCCACATCGCTCGGGGCCGTGATCTCGTCCGGATCGCACTTGATGCTCACAATCTCGTTGCGCGCCTGTATCTCCGGAGTCTCCACCAGCACTTCGCCCTTTTCCCCGAGCACTTTGATGCGCACAAAATAAGAGATGCCGGTGGGCAATTTCGGAATCTGAACAATCGGAAATGGGGGCATGATCAGACCCCAAAAGTGGGGTGGGGGAGGTGCCGCCCCTTCCGATCCGGCTGATCATTGATCCCCATCTACATATCTGCTGATCAATGTCCCCTTTCTGGTCTAACTAAGCTAGTGGAAGTAATCTGGCAAATCTATTTTTGGTCGATTTTATTGTTTTCATTTTAAGGGGATTCATCGGTTAGATGGTGCTGATGAGTCGTTAAATTTTTCGATTCTTTCGCATTATCCGGCACCCCTCATCCGTACTGTAGCAATCCACCCTTCCGCCGCTGGTCTGACCATTCTGCTTCCGCTGATGGGAAGTTAAAACTTTTTTAAATTTTTATAAATTTTTGAATGGAATAATAAAATTTTACAGGCAAGAAAATATATGCAGAAAATTATGGCCGATCTTTCGGTATTTTTGCCGATCCGACACAAATATCTTCGAAGCATACAATTACCTAGTTCAACTAACTGATTTCCAGACTTTTCTGGCGTTCATTTCTATGACCTACTCAACGGCATAGTCCTCGTTTGGAACTCATCGGAACAATTTTGAAATATTCCCATTTTTCAAAAAGTTGATAAAATTTTAAATAAATCGAATTCAGTTTTTTGATTGGAATAACTAAATCTGCCATATTTTTGTGAATAATTTGGTTTTCTGTAATGGTGGATTCCCGATTATGATCAGCATAGATAGCTAAAATCAACGCAAAAAGTCATGGAATTAATTCCAAATTTTATTTTGGATCCCCGATTTTATGAAGTCTGTTGCATTAAAACATATTGTTGACCGATCTTTTTCTCTATTCATTCACTTTTCCTGTAGCAAAATGCAATAAAGAATTCGCTTCATAAAATAGATGACTCAAAGCTTTTCCCTAGGCACCAAATTTTGATTTTAGCTATCCCAGCTAGCCCATACAAGTTTGGATTTTCAGATTTCCTTTACTTAAAAAATGGAAATTTTTACCGTAAGAGTGTTCCATAATTTTGCAACACATATGCATATTTTGGACTTTTGAGCACATTTTGCGTGCGCATAAAAATCCGTTCCCTCGTGTCAGTCCATCGCTCCCGCCCGCCTCCCTTCTTCTGCTGATCTGACCAGTCCGATTGATCATTTGCCCATTAAGTGCCTTCCCAATTTCCCCCCTCCAATTTGCAACTTTGTGCCTTTTTCCTGGCCATTTGGCCCGCTCATCGGCGGGGCTACATTTGGTGGGTGCCCCCCCCCCTGCTGCTGATATCCCCTGTCCCTGCCCTTGCCACAGTTCTCCCCCAATTCTGTCGTATTTCCCCCCC
>LDKF01000496.1:48420-62588 GCA_001026735.1 Rotylenchulus reniformis
ATAATAGACGAGCGTTAGTCGGCCGCTTCGCGGCCTCCTAACGCTCTTTCCTCCGTTTCCCTTCCTCTCTACCTTTATTTACCCTCAACAATTTTTATGAGCTTTTGTAATAATGAATTGTCTGTTTTTCTATAGAGCCCGGACCTGGGCTGGACCCATACTTGATTTTTTGGATCCAGTAGTCCAGAATCCAGGTATTTTTTGGAAAATCCAGAATTTTCTGGATTTTATCCTGGATCCAGAATCCAGGTACTTCCCATTTTCAGTCCAGAACCGTTAGAGAACTGGATCTGGACTGGATCCAGTTGTCCAGAATCCAGAAGTTTTAGAAATATTATGGATTTTTTTGGATTCATCCTGGATCCAGGTACTTCCGATTTTCAATCCAGAAATCTGGATCAAGGAAGAACCCGCTGTCCGGAGTTTTCTATAAGGGAATGGGACAGTTTACCGCGGCCGTTTTGCCGCGGCCGTTTTACCGCGGCCGGTTTGACGCACACTCAAAATGACGTCCTAGGGCCAGTTTTTAACGCTGAATCCGAATCTGACGTCCATTTTGACGTCCTGCGTCATCCGACGCACTTTTTTAACGTCAAAAATTTTTTTTCCAAAATTATATTTTATGCATAGAAATCAGTGAAAAAAACAATAAAATTAATGTTCACATGGATAAAACAAAGAACTGCACGAAAAATTGTCAGTGGTTATATGACCCGGCTATATCCCAAAATGCGTGGGGAGACTTAGGCAACCATACGGTTCAATAGGTGCGGGCTGAAAGATGATTAATTATTAATTATGGTAATAATCTTAATGTTGGGCTCGCCGAAGGCGAGCCCAACAATAAAATTTCTAGTTAAAAATTAATCATCTTTCAGCACTCACCTATTGAACCGTCTAGCTATCAAGTACTATGAGCCGGTTGAATACATTTTTCAAAATTTTCTATTAAATTTCTATACGTTTTTACCCATGTGAACATTAATTTTATTGTTTTTTCACTGATTTCTATGCATAAAATTTAATTTTGGAAAAAAATTTTGACGTCAAAAAAGTGCGTCGGATGACGCAGGACGTCAAAGTGGACGTCAGATTCGAATTCAGCGTTAAAAACTGGCCCTAGGATGTCATTTTGAGTGTGCGTCAAACCGGCCGCGGTAAAACGGCCTGCGGCAAACCGGCCCGCGGTAAAACGGCCGCGGCAAAACGGCCGCGGTAAACTGACCCCAACTCTTCTATAACGCTAAGCAGTTGGAAAATAGTATGTGACAGACTGAATGAGAAAAATTGAAAATGCCATTTATCAAGTCGCCATCATCGATAATTCACATCCATTAAAAAAGTGTAAGCAATCATTTGTGCTAAAAAACACAGCACCGAGCGTTGGGGCGTCGCTTCGCTCCGCCCCAACGCTCGGGCTGAATTCCCTTTTTGTTCCTTCTCCTTTTTTAATAATTTTTTAACGCCTCTGGTCTGTTCGAATTTAAAAAATGAACTATATGATTCTTTTTCTCCTTAAATTATTCCTCAATCTAATAATTTTCATGGTATCTTTTTTTTCAAAATTGTTTTTCATTCAATGTTTCTTTTCTTTTTTTTATTTAAACAGTGAACGTAATTTATTTTATATAAATTGAAAAGATCCGAAAAATATATTGTCATCTTAAATTTTTTTGTATCACTGTCGGTTATCTCACAGATATTCCAAAATTTTCGATTTTTCAATCACTTCGATTTACTGGTACTTTCCGGTATTTTGTCGTATTTTGCATGTTCATTGTTTTGTAATTCTGTTATTTTGTAGTTAGCCACTTTCTATTCTATAACTGTATTTTTCTCTAACTTCTTTCTATTCTGTTACATTTCTCATTTGTTATTCTCTAACCTTTTCTTTATTGGACATTTTTATCCAATATCATGGATTTCGCGGTAAAAAAATCATCAAAATTTAAAATTTTTTGTGACATACATGATGACAGACCGATTTAGTAGTAGTAACGAGCGTTAGTCGGCCGCTTCGCGGCCTCCTAACGCTCTTTTCAGAATCTCTTTTCCCTGCTTCCTTTCTTTCCTCGCCTTCCTCATCTCTCTTTCCTTTCCTCTTTACTTCATCTCTCTTTCCTTTCCTCTTCCTTTCCTATTTACTTTTTCATTTTCTCCCCTTCCTTGCTTTTTCTCCTTTGCTCTCTTCTTTCCACTTCATTTCCTTCTTTTTCTCTCCTTTTCTCCATTCCTATCCTCAACTTACCTTCAACTTTTTTTCATTTTTCCCATTTTATCCATATCAGTTAATTTTTTTCATTCTTTAACAATTCTTCACGTTCCTTTCTCCCTGTTTTGCTCCCTTCTTCCCTGCCCTTTTCTTCATTTGCCATTTATTTTCGTTCTATTTACCTATCTCTTCTTTTCTTCTTCCTTCCCCACCTACGTCTTTTCCCTCCTCCTTTTCCTTCCTTCCACCCTCTTTAATTTCTCTCGTCTTCCCTTCCTTTTTCTCCCTTTCCTTCAAAAACTACGTTTCTTTTCTTCCTTCTTTTATGTCACCCTACTCCTTTTTTCAAGTTTATCTTTCTATTCCTTTACTCTTTCCCCATCTTCCCTTTTTCTTCTCTGCCTTCATTCTTTTTCATTCGTTTCCCTTTACTTTCTTTTTTCTATCTCATCTCTTTGCTCTTTCTCTCTCCCTTCACAAATTTTCCTTTTCTCTCATCTAAATTTTTTGACATTATTGCAATACACTGGAAATACAAAACACTGCGAAGGTCGAAAAAACAATAAAACTTTCTTAAAAATAAAACTTTCCGTGAATTTTTCATCAACTTTTGTAAGTTCTGCTTAATCGGTTTTTAAATTTTTTTTCACAGAACATTGTTCTGTGAAAAAAGTTCAGAATTGTTGGATGTTTTAAAATAGACTCGGATTTTTTCAAAAATTAACCTAAATCATAATTAGCAAATAAAAATCAGCATTTTAATAAAATTTGCATTTTCCGTTATTTTTTCCACTTTAGTTGTTTTGCACTTTCTGGTGTTTTGTAGTACAGCGAAATTTTCCGCTCGTTGCTATGTATTACTCATTCTCATCTCATTCTCTTATCTTTTCTGCTTCTCTCTCTCTCTCCAGAATATTTTTTCAAAGGGACAATTGATCCTATTAAATTGGCATTTTGAATCAATGCCAAAATCAAAAAGGGAAAATTTTCGGAAAGAATTTCTCAAATAGTATAAGTAGATTTAACTGATTTTTTTGAAGCAATGGAGAGACAGCTGGGCCGCTGTGTTTTTGACGTTGACAATGCGGCTTCACAGGCTATGCACATATTCGTTTGCGGGTTCCACATGCGGCATCCCGGCTATGCACTATTGTAATAAGTACAAGCCATCATAAAATGTGTAAAGCCGGGATGTCACATTATAAAATTCAAAAAGTATTCAGCGTCAAAAATTACCTCAGGGCGGAGTTGTACATATTATGACGATTTGCTGCCCATACCATAAGTATCTGGGGCCTAAACTAGAAAAGTACCCACAGTGGTAATTTTCGACTCTGAATCCGATTCTGAAGTCTATTTTGACCAAGTGCGTCAACTGACGTCTATTAGAACTACAAGTATGTACTAAATATACTGCGACCGCCAGAGCAAGGCCGAATTGCATGATCTCCATAGCTTGAATGTGTTTATTGAAACGAAAAGCATTGTGGGTTATAAGTTATAACTCGGTTCAAATGGAACCTAGAGAAATGATTTTGATGTGAAAAGATAGAGCTAATTATTAGCTACAAAATGAGCCTAAGTTTATGATTATTTTGGCCATAACTTTTTTTAAACTGGGCCAATTCGGATAAACTTAGGCTCATTCTGTAAAATTAAAATAGTATCTCGATAGAAATGGACTTTTCTAGGATCTTTTGAAGCGAATTCCTTCTTGCAAAATAGCACAGAAAAATTAGATAAATCGAAGAAAAAAACAAATAACAATAATTTAACATGGAATGTTTACGCGTCATAAAATCATAGCGCCGAAAATAAAATTTGATTTCTACAGGATTTTTACGCCGATTTTAGCTAATAATTAGCTCTATCTTTTCACACTAAATTCATTTCTCTAGGTTTGGTCTAAACCAAGTTATAATCCAAACTGTACTTTTCGTTTCAATAAACACATTCAAACTATGGAGATCATGCAATTCGGCCTTGCTCTGGCGGCCGCAGAATAGCTAGACGCCTCGCCTTCGGCGAACCCAATAATAAGAATTTCAATGTGAATTTAATATTCTCTTAGCCCGCATCTATTGAACTCGAAAATACCTTTAGATTAAAAAAATTCGGCCTTGCTCTGGCGGCCGCAGAATAGCTAGACGCCTTGAAATAAATCGGAAAAATCGAAAAAAAACATAAAAAACTCAAAAATAGCACCATCACTACGGCTCTTTGTACTGCTCATAACAAATCAACTCTTTATTTCAATCGATTCTGCTCGTCTTCGCTATCACCTTCTCGACCAAAACCTCTTAATTCTATTACTTTTACTCGTCCGCTGCCACTCTTTTCGAACTTTTCCAAACCCAATGGTATTCTTCCAACAAAACGTCCTCTGGGTTCTTTCCTCTCTGATCTTCAGCCAAATGTTGTCAGTCATTGTTTGACCTCTTCTCCCCGCCCTTTGACCATGTTATTTCCCCTCTTTCATAATCCTCTGACCTCTCCTGTTCCAAAACTCTCTCGTCCCCATCCCCCTCCTATTCCAACTCTATCCTCTCTATCCTGTTTTTACACCAATGCACGATCAATTATGAACAAAGTCTCAGATTTACACTATATTATCTCTACTCATCGCCATCATATTGTAGCAATTTCTGAAACATGGCTTAATGACTCCTCCCCTCCTTCTTTGCTTACTTTTGACAGTCAATACCAAGCATTTATATGTAATAGAAATTCAAAATGTAAGCGCCGAGGAGGAGGTGTTGCTTTATTAGTTCGTAAAGATTTGAACTGTAATCTTTTTTCATCCCGTTCTCTTCACGAAATTGATTCCATTTTTGTCGACATAAAATCCGGCACTACTTTAAAGAAGGCGGATCTTGAGACTCAAACTTTTTTTTGAGTCCCTGGACATTTTCATTTTTTGAACAAATGACTTCCCCGGGTAATTTTTGACGCTGAAACCGATTCTGACGTCTATTCTTACGTAATGCGTTACTCGACGCATCTTTTTGACGCTGACGCCAAAAAATGCCGAACGTAGAACCCGCAAACAACACGAGGAATACCACGAGTTCGTTGCGGTTACTAGGTGCGGCATTTCTTGGCTTCAGCGTCAAAAAGATGCGTCGAGTAACGCATTACGTAAGAATAGACGTCAGAATCGAATTCAGCGTCAAAAATTACTCCTGTTGGAACTCAAAAAATGAGCCGGGACTCAATAAAAAAGTTTGAGTCTCAAGATCCGCCTTCTTTAAAGTAGTGCCTAAAATCCTCCGCAAATCATTTTCGAATTGGATGCGTCTATGTGCCCCCTAATACTAAACAATTTGCCTTCAAACAATTGTTTAAGGATTTTCAATGTGCTGTTATTAAACCAACCATTATACTTGGTGATTTTAATCTTTCTGACATCTCATGGCAAAATTTAATCTCAACCTCAACTCTCAAAAATTTTTTTATTGATTTTACCAAATTCCATGATTTAAAACAGCACATTATTAACCCAACACACATCGATGGCGGTATTCTCGATTTATGTATCACCTCTCACGATTCCCTAATCAGCAACATTGTAATCAAAGAATCGTTAGGTTCTTCAGACCATTTCCAAGTATCTATATCACTAAATGTCTCTCCTCCACCACCCAAACTTGTACACTTTAGAAACTTCAGCACAAACAATATTTCTAAAGTTCTACCCTTCCTTCATCATGCTGATCCCTCCAAATTTGTACACCTCTCTAACGTTGATCAAAAATATGATAATTTTGTAAATGTTATTAGCAGTCTTATAGACCAAAATTCCTTTAAAATGTTTTTCTAGAAAAGACAAGATACCATATCCTCCGCATATTAAAAGACTTTGGTACGTAAAAAGAGAATTTTTTTACGTAAAAAGAGAATTTTTCATCTTTTCAATTCAAATCAGATTCCTCTTACAAAAAAAACTACACAGACATATGCAAGACTGCTAGACATGTAACTTCGCATTTTTATAACCATCGTATTAGGCAGCTTGTTACATCCCGTCAACGTCTGTACGCCTTTATCAATGGCAAGCTTAGAAATCAACATTCTATTCCATCTCTTCGTAAAAATAATGCTTACCTTGCCACTGACAAAGATAAAGCCGACTTATTTTCTGCCGAATTTTCTAAATCATTCCAAAATATTCCCTCTCATTCAATTCCATCTTTCCAGCCGCTCACTTCTAAAATTCTTTCAGATGTAGATTTTAATGTCGCAATGGTTTCATCCGCTCTCAAACAACTTCCCAACAAAATCGGAACTTCCCCTGATAATCTCAATTACAGGTTTCTTAAATTATCTTCAGATGCTTTGGCTCCCTATCTAACTGAGTAATATAGATCATCTCTAGATTCTGGTCAGGTCCCCACTCTCTGGAAGCAATCTATAATAACCAATTCATAAATCTGGGGATAAATCGGATTGCCAAAACTATAGGCC
This sequence comes from Rotylenchulus reniformis, assembly GCA_001026735.1. Classification (NCBI taxonomy): domain Eukaryota; kingdom Metazoa; phylum Nematoda; class Chromadorea; order Rhabditida; family Hoplolaimidae; genus Rotylenchulus; species Rotylenchulus reniformis. The sequence continues at coordinate 55,097 of LDKF01000496.1, forward strand.
AATTGCTCAGACCTCCATAGTTTGTCGTGTATTTGAAAAAATATTGCAAACCAAAATTATTCAATTCCTTTTCCCTGAAAATCTAATCAACAAATACCAATTCGGTTTTCTAAAATCAAGATCCACTGCATCCCAACTTTTTTCTACAATCCATAATTGGTATAATTCTCTATCTAAAAACCAACCCATGGATGCAGTGTACTTTGATTTCAAACGTGCCTTCGATATGGTACCAACTAATTTTTTATTACACAAAATTAAAATGTATGGCATTAGTGGTAAAATTTTTATTTGGATCACCTCCTTTCTTACAGATAGAACCTTCACTGTCTGTCAAAATAGGTAACTCTCTTTCCCATCCAACCTGTGTTCTTTCGGGTGTCCCACAGGGATGTGTCCTTGGGCCGCTACTTTTCTTGTTGTATATCAATGATTTACCTTCTGTCATTCCGCACCCTATCCAATATCGTCTCTATGCCGATGATTTAAAAATTTTCTGCTCCTTTCATCCTAGCGTACCACCATCTAGTCTACAAACCGCTATTTCTAATAGAAATGTTTATTCTATAAACTGGTCTCTTCCCATTTCACTTGAGAAAACTCATGTTTTACACATTGGTAAGAATAACCCAAAAATCTTATATCAATATGAATGTTCTACTATAAAGTCTGTCCCCTCAATTCGTGATCTCGGTGTATACATCAACGGTTCTTTAGACTTTTCAGAACACATATCTCATATTATTAAAACTGCCAACATTCGTGCTTTGCAACTTCTACGTATTTTACATACCTCTGACCCAAAAATCATATGATGTTTTGTTCACAATTTCTTCCCTCCTTCGTTTGGTGTACCTTGACTTCCCCATTTTGACCATCGCTTGTCATTTCCTTGTTTCCCCTCCCCCATCACGTTAGCGACAATTTTGTTGTCCTTTTGATGGCGAATAAAATTGAAATTGATTTGCATTTTTTGAAATTTTCTAAATTTAATGATAAAAATGAAAAATTTCTCCTTTAAACTGCGAAATGCTTAAGAAATTTTTAAATTCGTTTTTTGCTTCTTAATTTAATTATTCGCTATCATTAAATGGAAAATTGGGCGCCGATTGAATTGCTTTGAACCATCGATTTTATGAAGCGAATTCCTTATAATTAGGGTCCGAAAAATATGCACAAAAATTTTCCAAATATGCGCAAAATATGCTCAAAAATTCCAAAATATGCGCAAAATATTTGACTAGATATTAAACTATTCCAGGGTTGCCAAGTTTTTTTTCTGAAAATAAGCACTCATGACCTTAAAATAAGCATTTCGCTGGGGCGATTGTACGAAAATAAGCATAATCCACAAAATTCGTTAAAAAATCTTTTTGGATATTAAAATAAGAAATTCTAAGGTAAAATGAAGCAAATATGATTATTATTGTAAAATTATCAAATCCAAATAAAAATTTATCAAATTTTGGACTTATATTTGTCCCATCCACCAATTTCATTCAATAATTTGTTGTTGGAAATGAGCATCTGGTACATTTGGGGACAATTATAATCGAAATTTATCTTGGTTTGGGCTAATGCTTTGATCGTTTCAACTTTCAACAAATTGCGCTCATCTGTCCATTGGGATCCGCAGAGCGAGAACACCCGTTCAACGAATGCATTAGAAACTGGGATGCTCAGCACCATGCTAACCAACCTGTACAGCTCAGGCAAATCGGCAGCAAAAATATTCTTCCATTTTTCTTCGGTTGAAAGAGTCTAAAAAGTACAAAATTTGGTAAAGAAATAAAAATGTATACAAACAACGAATTGTTGAAAAGGAATGGCCTTGAGAATTTGATTTGCTTCCGAGACTTCATCGAAAAGATTGGTAAGTTGAGGGGCTATTTGTCCTGCCAAGCTCAAAACATCTTCATGTGAAATTTCAGCCAATTCTAATGAAACCCAATCGAGCTTTTCCGGAAATCGGTCCCTTCGAAACCATTTTTTGATATAAGATAAAACGGATTGATAGAATTTCTTAAAATTTTGATTTTTTTTTATTAAAAAATTTGACCTGGAATTCCTTTCTGAATTTTTCACGCTCCCTTTCGTCGAGTTTTTGGAGGGCATTTTGGGTCTCCGTCCCGTAAAAATTCCTTAGTTGTCTTTCAATGATTTTTGACTCGAAAACTTGCATCTCTTTCATTAAATCCGGCAAGATTGATTTTTCTTTCTGTGTAAATAAGTGTTTTAAATTTTAATTCATTAAAATAAAGACCTGCAAATTGTCTATAGATTTGTTGAAAATCTCAAGAACATGATGGAGAAAATGACAAACAACAAAAGATTGATCCGAAAATTTGTAAAAGAAGTCGTGTAGAATTGCTGGGACATCATCCTCATTGGCAAAAAATGGAGTAAGTGCATAAAAAAGCCTTATGATTTTCCCTATAACTTTTTGCAAAGTTGTCCAACGGGTCGGTCCATGGCGGTTTAAGACTTCAAATTCCACCTTAATATTTTAAAATTTTATTTTTTCATAATTTTCCCTAACATCTAATTCTTCGCAAAATGCTTTAAATTCCTCAGTTCTATTTGTTGAATTTTTAAAATGCCCAGCAAGCAAAAAACAACGCCTCCAAATCAATCGGTGTTCCATTCATGCGCAAGCCGTCAGCCGCCCTTTTCGCTGCGTTGTGGAGCACATGCGCCACACAACCAACACCAATTAGCTCCTTTCTTTGTTGCTTGAGGTGAAAAAACATTATTTTGTCCCCGTCGCTCTGCGCTCCCAAAATTTGCTGCAGTATTGTCTGCGCAAAATGCAGTTAAATTGGCTAATGATAAATTGTGGCGCTTCAGTATCTTGTTTATCCAAGAATGGATCTTAATTGGAATATCACACACAAACATCTACAATTACAAACCTCGGTTGAATTTTCACATGGCAATGATTCCAAATCAAGAAGACGGACTTGAATTCCATCCATTTTCGTAAAGTAGCGGATGACAAGTGGAAAAAGTTTAACGGCCCCGTGATTGCTAGCATCTAATGCAATTGAAAAAGGTTGGGCGCTCAAATTTTCCAACGTTTTTTTAACAGAAAATGGAGCCAAAACAGCTGAAGTCAAAAATTATTTTAAAATTTTAAAAACTAGGACCTGTAAGTATTTTGGTGGTTTTTGTCCTGGATGATGAAAACTTCTTGGCAATGATCGAATCCGGAAAAATTGTTCGAAACGTCCCCTCACTCGATACGCATTCAGCGGATTTGAATGATTGAGCATGGCGACACACGTGATAAGCCCAGACTCCTAAACATTTTATTTTTCACAAATGTAACTGTCCAAATCCATACCTTCAGCTGCTTGAACTTTCCTATCTTCGCTTGTTGGCGCAGATGTACTTGGAAGAAATTGACGAAGGGAAGCGGTCCTGTTAGCAGCTGCTGCTGATTTTTGATGTTTTTGTGTTTGCTGATGAAGAGTGATTGCGTTTTTGCCGATTGATGCCAAATTGATGTCGTCATTGCATACAGTGCAATGGGCGAACTCATCACCTTTTTTGCTTTTTTGGTGAATGAAAATTCATTCGCATATGCGTCCACAAATAATCTTTTAGTTTTTGGGGGCATAATTAAGCTAAATAATGATTTTAAAAGTATTAAAGGAGAAAAACACATATAGAAAGGAAGCGAGAATATATGGAAATTGCAAAAATGTGCACCCTGGAGAAAATTTTGAAAAATTATTGCTTTTTTGTTAAGGAATTTTATCATTTTTATGGAATTTTAGGGGCATTTTTTGAAATATTGGTCACTCGGTCAAAAATCAGCATTTGCTTAGAAATAAGCACTTTTTATTTTTATAAGCAGGACACCCCTCAAAATAAGCACTTTGCTTAGAAATAAGCAGACTTGGCAACCCTGAACTATTCTGGACTTTCATAAAAACTTCAAAAAAATTCAAAAAATATCCGAAAATTTCAAAATTTTTTCCAAAATATGCTTTAAAATTCCAAAATATACGCAAAATTTGACTCAAAATGCCCAAAATATGCTCAAATATGCGCAAAAATGCGAAATATGCACAAAAAGTCGAAAATATGCAAAAATATGCAGTTAGAAATCCATGCTAGAACGTTCAAACCATGCTAAAAATGTGTTTTACGTGATTTTCAGGCCCTTCTGAGCCAGCAAAAAAATATGCATTTGCATATTTTTTTCGGTCCCTACTTATAATAACTGTTATGGAGCTAAAATAAAAGTTGGAATTCTCTGGCTTTACTACGCTGATTATATTATATTTAATTAAGACCTATGGATTTTTCCGACGAGTTTCCACCTGAAATTCCTATTCAATTGAAACGAACCTATGTAAAACACGGTATCAAATGTTTGTTCCGATGGCAAGCAGAATGTTTAGCTGATAAAAGGCTTTATAAACCCATTTTTGACAATCTGATCTATTCGGCGCCGACGAGTGCTGGGAAAACACTCATTGCTGAAGTATTAGCGGCATGTAACATACTCAAAACGAATAGAAAAGTGTTATTCATTCTGCCATATATCTCTAGTGCAAGAGAAAAGCTGATTAGTTTGCAGGTAGTATATACAGCAGGAGCAGGTTGTTCTTGTAAATCAATAATAATAAGAAGATTATAGAAGAATTTAGATCAGGAAGCTATTTTGAATGCTAAAAATAAAAACTAATTAAAATCTCATGATTCTGTAATTTTACTGAACTTTTTCCTTCAGTCTCTCTGGCGTCCTTTAAATATTGTGGTAAAAGCTTTTATCGGTGCATCTTCAGCTGGCATCAATGGATGGTCGGCGGCGGTATGTACTATTGAAAAGGCAACTGCATTGATAAATGCGATGATCGAGTCGGAATTGATGGAGGAAATTGGTGTTTACAGATAATTTATAACACTGAATACTTCAAAATAAAGGTGCAATAGTAATTGACGAAGTTCACATGTTATTCGATGGCGAGAGAGGTGCAAACTTGGAGAATCTAATCGCAAAAATTTTATTTTTGAGAAAAGAAAAAGGGTTTTGTTTATTTGTCTTTAATCCTTATTTTTTTAATTTTAATTTTCAGATTTAACATACAAATAATTGGTATGAGTGCCACTTTAAGCGACCACGAACCTCTTGTCGATTGGCTTGGTGCACGTTTTTTTACGAGTCAATATCGCCCATTGGAATTAAGACAATTTGTTTTTATGGACGATGACCAGATTTTCGAGATTGATGGCGAAACTAAGATAAGAACTTTAGAATCAAAATTCATTGTGAAGGGTGATTCTAAACGTTTGATTGGGTAATATTTTTAATATTTAATATAATTTATTATTTTTTAAAGAATTTCCATTGAGGCGCTAATTCGCCACCAATCAATACTTATTTTCTGCGCAACAAAAGCTGAAGTTGAACAGAATGCGATTTTGTTAGCAAAATACATAAAATATTGCATCGAAAGAGTAAGATAAGAATAATATGTAAAAATCATTCTTGAAACAAATTTAAGGGACAGTCCAATCGCTTTACAGAATTAAACAATCTTTTTTCAAGGGTTACTTCGAGGGATATTGATTATTTTCAAAAGAAAACACTTTGCACGGAAACGGACCTACTGCATTGTATTGAGTTTGGCGTGGCTTACCATCATGCAGGTATATTTTTTTAAATTCCTGAAAATTAAAAGAAGTAAATAGCAAGTTTTTTCAAAGAAATTTTACTGTTTTAGAGTTGCGAGAATTTGAAAATTTTAAACATTTTAAGAAATTTAGCCTAAGTTACAGAGGTGCCGATGGCCCCATAGGACGCCGGAAAATTGGAAAATTTTGACCTTTTTCTTAAGAAAGATATTTTTTCTTTCCTTCCTTTTCTTAATTTTTTGGCCATTGGGGACCCCCTAAATACGCCACTGCCGCATGTAGACATGCGGCAGTCTACAAGTAGGAAAAGACAAACTACTTTTTATTAAAGGAATGTAGATTTATGGATCATCGACATGAATATCGTTTTTAATTTCAACCACCAAAAATGCTAGCTGCAGTGTTGATTTTACAAAAAAATTTTTGATTTTTAAATAAATTTCTGGTTCATTAAATTTTTTTATTTTTAATAATAAAAACCCAAAATAAAAAGCGATATAATTGAGCAACAAGTAATAACTAATAATCTTTTCTCTAAAGGATTCGAGCAGTGTTGGGATAATCAGAAATTTCGGCTCCGGCTCCGACCCCTGAAAATTTTTTGCTCCCGCTCCGGCTCCGGGGTCCTAAAAAATTGAGCTCCGACTCCAGCTACGGGCTCTCAAAAATGTCGGCTCCGGGCTCCAGAAAAGCTCCGGCTTCGTGTCAGAATCTCGATTACTTTCCAAATTTTTTGGAGCAAAAAATCGATGGGATGCATTTTTGAGCAGAGAAATGCATGGAAATTAACACTACTAATATTTCTTTTTTTCTCTGATTGTCTTTATGCCCTCTGCCCTCTCTCGCATGTCTAATAGACAAAGAGAGACTGTGCAGAGCAGAGTGGATGGCAGCAGGCGCAGAGATAACACAGAGGGGAAATAATGTGTGATTTTTGCCTCTTCTCTCACCCAAACATGTGACCTGTCGCTCATTTTCCCTTCAAAATTTATGGCTCCGGAGCCGGAGCTTTTCGAAATTTTTCACGGCTCCAGCTCCGGGCTCTCGGAATTTTTGGCTCCGGCCTTCTCAAAATTTCGGCTCCGCTCCAGCTCCGGAGCCGGAGCTTTTCCCAACACTGGATTCGAGCCTGATCCCCCTGCAGCAGGCCCACGTTACTATACACTAGACAATACAACATTATCAGATTGTCATTCAATGTGATTATTTGATAAATAATTTTTCACCAAAAAAGAACGTCGATGGCTATGTAAAATATCATATAGAAATTAAAAACGATATTCATGTCGATGGAAGGATAACCTTACAAAAATTGAACTTTTCAACATTTTTACCAAGTTCGAACCCCGGTGGTCGAACTTACAAGGGACACTTACCAGCTGTCTCGCTTTTTAGGTAATGCCACCCATATGGAATAATAGAGGATGATAAGTGATAGCAATAGGCAAAATACTCGAGGCTTTTGAAAATAATTGATTTTAAATAAATTTTTTCGGTGTGCTTTAAGCACGGGTCAACAGCCATTGTGGTCAGCCATTTTGACCTTTTTACTTTTCTTGAAAATTTTTGAAACTTTCGAAATGTTTGCATAAAAAAGATTTTTAGAAAATTAAAAAAAATAACGAATTTTTGATGGAAATTGGAAAAAGTAAAAAAAACAAGCTTAATTTTCTGTATATTTACACTTTTATAGGTTTACCCAAACATGGTTTTAGAAATTTGGCTGACCACAATAGCTGTTGACCCGCGGATGACCCGTGCCTAAAGCACACCGAAAAGATTTATTTAGAATTAATTTTTCTCGAAACATTTCTATACATTAAACATAAGCCTCTAGTATTTTGGC
>LDKF01000496.1:65353-76428 GCA_001026735.1 Rotylenchulus reniformis
TCCCCGAAATGCTATCGAAAAAAAGGATCCTCCCTGTTCATTTTGCCTAAAATTTCAAAAAAAAATTCTGGCGGCCATTATAGGGGCCGCCGGCATCTCTCAATAAGTAAAAATTCTGCAAAAAATGACCAATTTTTCGTAAGAAAAAGATCTGAAAACGCGAAATTTTCTCCGGCGGCCCCTATCGGGAATTTTTCACCGCTGCTCCGAAACACACCTTAAAGAGTGAAAATTCTCCATAAAATGGTTTACAGCAAAAAGTAGTTTTTCTTAAGAAAAAGGACCTAAAACACTAAAATTTCGAAACTCGTTTTTTTGCTCATTGGTTCAAATGGTTGTCTCGCCCCCTCCGAGCCAAATTCCTAGATGGGCCTGGAGATGTCTAGGTGGCTTTGACAGGGGGGATGACCTGGAGAGGCTTGCGGCAAAAGTAGCCGTAAGTAGGATTAATCCACGTGAGTTCATTACCTTGCGCAATATGCACAGTTTAAAATAAATCGTGAACAGGGGAAAATCCCGCCGCCTTGGCCGTGGGGCATTCCCTGCGCCCTGCAAAGCAATTTCTTTTTTTTTACTTCCTCCTTTTAGTACTGATCAGTGGATTTAAAAGGCGTTAGAAAGGAAATATATATAAAAAATTGAAAGTGCTGCTGAAAACCCTTTTGAAAATAATTCATTTTTTATAACTTTTATTACGAAGATTTTAGATAATTATAGGACGGTCAATTTTATTTATTGATTTCATTTATAAAAGAAATTTTATTATTTATCTATTTAGGATTAACTGTGGAAGAGCGAGAGCAGATTGAAGCTCTTTTCCGCCTTGGTTCCATAAAAATTCTAATAAGGTAATCATCTTATTTATTCAGCAAAAACCATTTTCGAGAGTTTTTAGTACTTCGACTCTTAGTTCTGGCGTGAATTTACCTGCTCATCGCGTAATTATTCGAACAACTGCCACCACACCAATTCCTTTGACCTATGTCTCTTATAATCAAATGGTTGGGCGGGCAGGAAGACAGGGACTGACAGATGCATCTTTCGGTAAGTTGTGCTTCATAAGTTCGATTTAATTTAAATGGAACCACAAAAGAGGGTAATTTGTCCGGACAAATGGGGGTGGGTGTTCGTTAGAGAATAGCCTTTTCCTCTCCCTTTGTGCTCCTTCCTTGTTTATCAATTTGGGTTGAGTGCCCCTTCATTTGCGGTCATAAAAGGACAAAGCGAAGGGCAAACAAAAGGGACCTTTGAGGATGGGAATGGGGCCATTTCCTCCAGGATACTCACAATCAGACAAGTCAATTTGTTTCTGGGTGGCAAAATATCGGGTTTCCAGCCCAAGAAAATGCGTTTGTTTCCTCTTCCAGTCGCTTTAATTTATTATATGCTCAAATGTGATCAAAATGCCAATTCACATTATCCTTATCATGTCAAATTGTTCTGTCCATTAAATAATCAAATCATGAATTTGTGCATATTTTGCACTTCCAAACTTATCATCTGCGATATTTGTTGCGATGATCTGTTTCCAAATTGGTCTATCCCTTTCATGTTACTATTCCCAATCTTTTTCTTAGCTTTCTCATCTTCTGACCATTTTCTCATCTGCTCTTCTTTTTCTTGCTTCGCCGTTCTTCTCAAATCCATAGTCATTTTTCTTTCTTCCTCATGCAAATCTTCGCCTCCTTCGACCTGCTCGAGATGTGCAGCCGCTTCCATGCTCTTTTTGTGCATACCTTATAGAAAATAAATATTTTTATAAAAATTTTAAAAAACACTTCAAATTACCCAAGAGCCATGGAGCTGCAGAACATTGCGGGTCGTCCGTATTCCGAACGCACTTTGTGATAGTTTCAGGGAGAGGTAACTGGTGTCTTACCATGGCCCCGTACAGGCCATACCTGATCATACAAAAGGAATTCATTTTAATTGATTATTTTTACTCACTCAGCCATAATAGTGCTTTTCCCCCATGTTTTCTCTGTTTTTCGCCTTAATTTTAATTTTTTAGTGTTATGTATATCAAATTAATTCTTAAATGTAAATATAGCGTTACCATTTTGCTCTTCTATTCTGAAACCAAACCTAAAATAATGAAAAAAAACTTTTTCCGTTTATTTCAGTTTACTCACTTGTATACGGTCTTCAGCCAATTCTATTTTGTTTGATAACTCTTCTCTTTGTAGCATATCTGGATAGTGGGAGGCCTTGAAGACTCTTTCGAGCTCATCTTAAATTTTTTAGTCCGGTGAAAAAGATTAACGCAAAACCTATCTGCGCCTGAGTGAAGATTGTGCGGTGACGTCTTTTCTTTTTCCCATTGCACTGTTGAGATTGCGTCAAATTTATTGCGTTATTTCGTTTTTCTTTCATGGCCTTTGAACCTTCAAATTATTTGGATGATTGTTCTTGAAGATTTCCTGCTCTACAGTTATTTCTCTAGATACCTTGTTGGTTTTGATGATAAATTTCACGAAGTAGTCCGTTGTTTGTATTAATACCTCTCAGATTATTACTACCTGTAGAGAAAAAATCCCATTTTAAATGCATATAATACATACTGGAATTTATTTCGTTTCCGCCAGTTACGAAAGAATTTTCGCTAAAGTCCTGTTGTTGGAGCTGCATCATCGGCACAAATTCAAGGCCCGACAACAAATTTGAGGATGACTGGTCTATGAAAGTGTTGCCCATTGACGAGTGACAATAGGTTGATTGTGGCATAAAATAATTGGCGAAAGTTCCATTGACAACAGCGGAATTTGCCGGTATCGTGATTGGTGGGATTGTTGTTGCTGAAGCCAATCCCAAGAGTTCGTTAATTGCAAAATTAGTTCTCCCAATGCCATATCCATTCAGCATAAAATGAGTATTTTGCTGCAAAATTGTGGAGCTATTTGACTCATTGACAATGGGAAGTTGCTCCTCCGCGTCAGTTGAATGCATTTTTTCTTAATTCAATTTAAAAATGATGAGCACAATTGAATGAATGAAAGAAACGGATGGTAGGGGACTAGGGCCACTCATTTAATCCATCTCCAGGAATTGGGGGCAATTGGGCGTTAACAGAACGGGCGACATCCGCAAATTAGGAGGAACATACTGTAGTCGTCAAAGGCTATGGGGGAGTGACAAGGGAGGGAAGGGCAGCACCCAATCCCCAGCGACCAATCAAATTGTGTGGGTCGCGGAAATTGAGGCAATTCTCTTCCTTCTTTCCCTTGTTGTCCGTCACCATTTTCTGAATTGGCTCAATTTTGAGCTCCGCTCTTGGGTGAAACATGGGGTGATGTAAAAACAGTTAAAGATCCTAAACTAAAACTAATGAAACTAAAACACTAGGGGGTTCCATTAACATTAAACATGTGTTTAGGTGAAAGTTACTTGGTTTGTTCGCATTCGGATTGGCCAATTGTACAAAGACAAATACAAAGGAAACCATTCGCCAAACCTATTAGGTCTTTAACACGCCTTTTTCTTGAGGTCTTTTGCTTTTTCCTTGTTAAATGATCTTATATTAATAAAAGAAAAAATCAATACAAAGTTTTTTTAGATTAATATTAAATAAGCAAGTTCTTTGTTTACATGCTTATCTCAAATGATATTTAGGCAATCAATAGTTCACTTGTGAGCTCCGTGGCCCAGTTACAAACACTCGCTCATTGTACGGTTAGCATTTGGAACAAGCCAATCGATATCGTGTTAAACGAATTAATTGATCTCGGACTTGTTGTTTTCGGGGAAGATGCTGAAGGACAACAACATCACAATCGGCAGATCAACCTTGAAGGGAATACCATTGTGCGACCAACTCAATTTGGTTAGAATAGAATTCATTTTAAGCATAATCGAACATTTAGGACGAGCTATTCTTGCATCGGCATTTGATTTACACACAGCACTCAGAGTTTTTGAAGGATTACAGACTGCGATGGAATCCGTGTGTTTGGATTCCGAGCTCCATATGCTTTTTCTAGTCCGTTTTATATATTTTTTTTGGTTCCATTCCTGGGGACTAACTTTCCCCCCCCCCCCCCCGAAATACAAGTGAAAAAAATTTCAAAGAGGGTTCTCCAGTTAACTTTACATAAATTTTCAAAATTCTCTCCGGCGGCTTCTGCCGGCGTCGACGACATCCTCTAATACAAAATTTCTAGTCTTTTGAAAAATGTTCTTAAAGAAAAGGAATAAATCTCTAAAAAAATTCGGCAGTCCTTATCGAGATTGCAGGTACACCTCAATATAGTGAAATCGCATCATCATCATCATCAACGCTAAAAATTGTCATTATCTTCAAGAAAATGGTCTAAAAATGCGGAATTTTTTTCGGTGCCCCTCTGCTTTTTTGGTTCCTCACAATCAGCGGACCCCCCCCCCTAAAATTTTTTTCTGCGTACACCCCTGGAACTATTGCAGGTCACTCCAATCAACAACTTGGCAATTAACGAAAATGCAATTGATTGGAATTTTTACCACCAAAAATGGACACAACTTCAGCCAGATCTTTCCCGAGTGGCAAAACGCGTTGGAATATCCGAAGAGTTCTTTATGCAAAAAATGGCAGGAAAAGCACTTCCTCATGATTGTCCCAATTTGAACGTATTCTTTATGCAGGGCTGTGCACGGGCCTGCTCCAGGCCGGCCCAGCCCGGCCCGGCCCGTACGATTACCAGGCCCGGATAGGCCCGTGAGAAATTTTTTTTAAATTTTCCAAAAAAAATTTTAATTTCCGAAATTTTTTTTTCAAAATTTTTAACCTTTTTTAAAATCATATTTTTATCCATATTAAAACAATAAAAGTATCAAGAATTGCGATTTCAAATAATAAATTTGATTTATTCTATCATCTTGAAAAAATTTTAATGAACAAAAAATTTTCAGAATTTTTTAAACTTAACTATAAATTTTATGGGCTGATATAGATAATAGGGTTAATGTCTTACCCTAATTTGCCAATAAAAACTTCACAATAAAAACGCTTACTAGTTACTCTGATTTTCTATAAAAAATTATAAAAATTCATCTTCAATGAGTTCCGATAATTTTTAAAAATTTTTCAAAAATTTCAAAAAATTTAAAATTTTAGAATTAATAAAAAATTTAAATATATTTTAAAATTTTATTTAATTTTTTATTAAAAAAAATCAATCTTTTGGGGCTGCGGTCAGAAAATTTTCCCTCTACCGGGCCTCTTCGGGCCGGCCCGTGCACACCCCTGATTCTATGAAGCACAGGCAAAGCTAATAAGAAAAAGCCCATTTAGGTTCACATACGTTTTCTGGCGTCATTAATCCTCTTTGAATTGATCAATGAGAAGGCAATCACAGGCGGTAAACCAGCTTTTGAATTCCAATTTATCAATTGATTTAAGTTGCCCGATATTGGAGAATCAATCGTGGTTTGCTACAGGCACTTCAACAACAGGCAGCCACATATGCCTGTAGCATTTAAGATTCATCCTTTTTTCTACATTTTTTTATTTTTGCTAGATATGGTGGTTTCGTTCTGTGATCGTCTCGGATGGATATATCTTAGAACTCTCCTTGATGGCTTTGCAGAGCGTTTGCAATTTGGTGTGCGTCGAGATCTTACTGAATTGGTCCGTATTTCAGGTGTTTTCATTATTTGATTATCATTACTAAAGAGTTAGATTTCAGGGATAGACGCTATTCGAGCACGCGCATTTCACCAACATGGCATCGATTCCATTTCGGCCTTGGCTAACTGTTCAATTGATAAAATCCGACTTATTCTCAGAAAGGCTGTGCCCTATATCGGAGCGTAAGTTATGGATAAGATTTACAACGAGGAGGGGGCCAATACGGGCTCGTGTCATCCCGAAACGCCATACTTTGAATAAGAATGATCAATTTTCAAAAGAAAAACTACCCACTGAATCTTAGATTTAAAAATTTGGTGAATACGAAAAAAACATGGCACCTCTGACAAGTTGGATTACTTTCCTGATATAAAGGGCCGACTTTTTTTAATGGCGAAACTAAATTGATCTCATTAATAGGAAATCAAATTTTGAGAAATTGAAAATACGATTTCAATCTTTGAATTAGATTAACCCTATTTTCAAGTGTTTGAATTTGGCACTTATCCTCCGAAGCGGTTTCACCGTCGCGGTTTTACCATCGCGAGTTCACCGTCAAAATAAAAATAATAAATTTTGGTTAAAAGGCCGGGAGATTAATTAAAAAATAATATTTTTTTGCTCTAATGGGAAGATGGTCCTTTGTGAAAACCATGACCATACTCCCCGAGAAAAAGGCTTATTTTTTGTTAACATATACCGTATTTTCTCTAATTTAATGTTAGTCTCTATAAAGGTAACTTTTAGAAGAGGTTGAAAATTTTAAGGGTAATCTAGAGATTTTAAAAAATTTAATGGTAATTATAATTACTGATTGTTTGAAAAGGGCAATTTTTCATTATTTTTTGTTGTTTATTAACTTCATTATCAAAAACAAATGTGCATGCATAGTGCATTAGGTAGAGATCGGACAAAGGCATGGTCGGTCCGAAAAAAATCCAAAAAAAACTTTAAAAAAATTCGAATTTTTTGCAACAATAAATCAGAAGTACAGCGCTTAATTTATATTTTTAAATTATTTTTAGCGAAAATTTCTTGTTATTTTGACGGTGAAACTAGGTGCACTCCTCTGACTCTGGTTTTGCCAACAAACTCCTTGTCCTTTTTCTCTGCATTTTCATTTATAATTTTTCACATATATGGCACTTTAGAAAATGTTGAAAACACTTGGACATGTTGAAAACTTTACAAAGAACGAACAATTTCAAATTTTGCAATTTTATCCATTATAAACAAATTTGACCATCTTTTTGGTTGAGATAAGTACCCTCATTAAAGGCGATGTTGCTATAATCCGCCGAAGAAATTTGTGAGAATTTGGCTCTTCTATCGAATAATTTCCTTTTTCTTCTTTTTTTTCCTCTGCATTCTGAAATTTTTTGGAAATTCCCCCCCCCCCGAACAGTGCACTAATTTCACATCCGGCTGATTTCACAGCCACCTCATTTTCACAGTCGCGAAAAATCCTAAAAATAGTTTTTTTGAGTAATTTTAGCACTTTTCCATTTTTTGTCATTTTTAAACGTATCATTTTTGCCCTTGATCTTTTCATACTTCGCAAGACCCCATAGTCTGACCCTTTAGCACCTTGGTTACGACCTGTTATTGAAGAATTTATTAAAAACCACATATATATGATAATAGCTATGATAAGCTGGTGGAATTAGGTTAATTATTTATAAATATAGTTTGTTTTGAACACATTGTTTTGAATTAACCATTTGGAGTCATTAATTTTCCTTCCCTCGCTACCATATTATGAGGTAATCCAGCCCCTACCCCATCTTACTCCCATCTCATTTTCTGGTATGGGAAATTGGGGAGAATTTCGTCTTGACGAGCACATCCCTTTCCCGACCTTGTCAGCATCCTCACTTACATATCTCATTGTTTTTCTCTTTCCCAACTAACCAAATTTTTCATTCCATTGCGAGGACACCCAAAATAATAGATAATAGGTGACCTTTGGTCTAAACAATGCGATGAAGACAGTATTGAGTGTTGTGGATTATGAATAGTAGTACAATGTAAGGTTGACCTAAAAACACGAAGTGACATTTGCGGACCGTTTACAGATTTTTTTAATGTTGAAAATAAAACAAAATTAGTGAGCATTTCTTCGATTAAAACGAAATCTACAGAAATGAGTTTGGGGTCAAAAAATATAGCAAACAATTGGCTTCAAAATGAACCTAATAAGCCCATTCGAATTGGTCCAATATGAAAAAAGTTATGGCCAAATACCTTGAATTTGGCCCAAAATATTATTTTTTAGATAACTTTTTTCACAAAGGATGAATTTGAATGGGCATAGGCTCATTTTTACCATTTCTCATTTTTTTTCATTTTTTGCGACATTTTTTATGACCCGACCTGGTAGCTAATTTTTTACTCGTTTTTTGTTATTTAGCAAACTTCTCTTGGTTTAGTTTAAACCGAGTTATAATTAGGGTCGCAACTTTTATGCAAATGCATATTTTTTTATGGCTCAGAATTGTCTGAAAATCACGTAAAACATGTTTTTAGCATTTTTTGAACGCTCTAGCATGGATTTCTAACTGCATAATTTTGCATATTTTCGACTTTTTGTGCATATTTTGCATATTTCGCATTTTTGCGCATATTTGAGCATATTTTAGTGATTTTGGGACAAATTTTGAGCATATTTTGGAATTTTTAAGCATATTTTGGAAAAAATTTTTGAAATTTTCGATTTTTTTGAATTTTTTGGAGTTTTTAAAAAATTCCAGAATAATTAAATATTTATAATTTTCAATGAAAAATGACCAAATTTTTCAAGGAAATCCATAATTTCTTCAAAAAAACTTCAGAAAGGCATGAAAAAAGTCAAAAGTGTAAAAAAGTCATCAAACATCAAAAAATAATTTTTAACCTTTAAATGCCTTAATTAAGCTTAAATTCGCTTTAAAAATAGTTTATTACGATTTTTTGAGCAAAAAATTTCATTTTTAGGTCATATTTAGTAAATGAACATATTTTGCGCATATTTTGGAAATGTTGAGCATATTTTGCGCATATTTGGCGCTTTTTTGTGTATATTTTATGCGCATATTTGAGAAATTTTTGCGCATAAAAGTTGCGACCCTAGTTATAATGTGATCTGCAAATGTCGGGTCTGCAAAAGTCGTAACACGCATTTTTCACGTCGGCGGAGAAATTTTTTTAAACATCTGATCCTTTTATATTTGGTAGCCCTTCAAATTCTGAATCGGCGCATCAGTATAGCTTTTCCACTGTTTTCAATACTTATTAGTACTGTGTACTGGTACTCCTCGACTACTGATACTGTATACTGGTACTGGGTTTTGATACATTATTTTACATTACTAATTTGCGCCCTTAAGAAAGGAAAAAGGTTAGGAAAATTTTGACCATAATCCCTAAATTTTCGGAAAATTTTGATCAAAAACCTCTAGTCCATCAAATAGGTATTTTTCTTAAGAAAAAATTCAAATTTCTCTTATCTCCTCTGCTGAAGGAAAAATGTTTTTTAATGTGATAAAGCAGAATTATATGAATTTTTTTTTAAATTTTTCTTCTTTTTTTGTTCATTTTTTTCATTTTCTCAATTCTTATTTTTCCTCCTCCTCTCCCTCTCCCACTCACCCAGTTTTGCATTATTGATTTGAAACCCCCTGAAATATATGATATTTAACTTCAACCTTATAGTAAAAATGATTTTTTTACCCTGAAGTTGGCCGAGGAATGCACTATAAACGCCATTGAAAAGAAAACGACTTCTTCTCAGTTCTAATTGCGAAAAGAAGCAGAAAATGAAAGAGAAAACAGGTAGAGAAAAGGGGCATGAGAGAAAACAAAGTTGCAGAAGGAAAAGGGAACATTTCTGCTACGGTAGTGCTAACTGCATAATAGCGGCTTACGAAAGACCGAATCCCACACTTTCCGACGTTTCGCTGTCTGCGTTTTATAAGGTTTTTCATATTTCCCACTGCAGGATAGAAAAAATATTTTTACTGTAATGGTTAATAAATTTAAATTATTTCATTTTTTCAAGTACTTTTTCAATTTTAGCCGTTTCCAAAAATCTAATTGCATTATACTATATAGTAAAACTGGTTATTACTGATACTTGTAAAATGCATCATATCCAGAGATGGTATCTGTCCTTTTTTAAAAGATTTGTCCTTTTTTTTGGGCCAGGGGTGTCCTTTTGTCCTTTTTTGGATTTTAGGAAAATTTTATGCAAAAATGACCAATTTTCTTAAGGAAAAAGACTAAATTTTCAAAATTTTCTCCGGCGGCCCTTATCGGGACCGCCGGCACCCCACATTAGATTTCTTCAAAAAAGATCTTAAAATGTCTACCAACAAGAGAAATTCTCTGAAAGTCGATGATTTTCTCGTTAAAAACAACAAATTGCTTATGGAAATTGTTGGTGGTGGCAAATATGATGCATAAAAATGTATTGTTATTATGAATTTAAATTTTAGAAATTTAGAGCCTTTTCATAGAAAAAATTGATCAGAAATTTCATTATATATAAAAGGGTATGCACCAGGGGCGTCTCCAGGATTTTGCCATGGGGGGGGGGTCCACCATGCCGAAAAACATCAAAGATTCAAATTTTTCTCCTCATTAGTTTTTATAAAGAAATTGACTTGTTGAAGGTTGCCGGCGGTCCCGATAGGGACCTCCGGAGAAAATTTTGAAAATTTATCTCTTTTCTTTTTCTTAAGAAAATTGGTCAAATATTGTCCCCCCTGAATCGGAGCAGCTGGTTTCACCCCCGCGCTAGAAAAATAATCATAACTTTTTTCAGGCAAAACCTAGAGAAGCGAGTTTGGTGTCAAAAGATAGCCTTAAATGTCTGCTATAAACATGCAAGAACAACTAACCGATTGGCCAAGTAGAAAAAAGTCGTGGCCAAGTTAAGCCATAAATTCGTGGTTTTGGCCAATGGTCTGGCCATAACTTTTTTTCCGCTTGGCCAAACCGGGTGATTCTTTCTGCAAACAAATTTATAGCAGACTATTAGGGCTATCTTTTGACACAAAACTCGCTTCTCTAGGTTTTACTTGAAAAAAGTTATAATCATTTTATACAATCAGCGTAGAAAAGCCAGAGAATTCCAATTTTTATTTTAGCTCCTCGATTTTATGACGCGAAAGCATGCTGCATTGAAACATATTGTTGTCTGATTTATTTTCTCTGTTCATTCTATTTTTCTATAACAGCGTATAATAAGGAATTCGCTTCATAAAATTGATGGTTCACGGGTTTCTCCCGGCGCCCAATTTTCATCGTAATCATTTTTTCTTTCGCGGGGGTGAAACTAGGTGCACCGCCCCTGAATACGCCCCTGGTACACACCGAACAAAATTTCCTATCCCTCTCTCGCACCCCCGCGGTACCCCCTTTTTCTTTACCTTTCCCCGAATTTTGCTTACCCCCTGGCCCCTCTGCGTGCGTACCCCCACCCGACTGACCCCCCCCC
>LDKF01000497.1:0-35830 GCA_001026735.1 Rotylenchulus reniformis
AATGAGCAAAAATACAAATAATTTAGGAATACACGTCTTTGAAATTTGGAGATCATTTGACATGCAGAAGAGAAGAAAGTATTGGCGAATGAAGATCGATTTTATCTAGGAGTCCATTGAATGATTTAGGATCTGTTTTTGTTAAATAATTCGGAAGTTTTGAATAAATTCTAGTTGTTCTTATAAGAAACGAGTTGTAACGGAGAGTGGTGACTTACCAAATAAAACTTACCAAATAAAAAATCTTTTTTTTGTTAGAGATGTAAAAAAATCTCTGATAAACGCTTATTAAAAATTACACAATTATTTCCACTTAAAATGTATTTAAAATGATAATAATAGTTTGAAATTATTAAAATTTTGATAGATATTCTGGCCTATCAATTTTGTTAAACAAAAGATAAGAAAGGCAAAAGCACTGAAAATAAATTTAAATTATTAAAAGACGAAATTCACACAATCATGCACACTTCGTTATTAACCTACTTTGCTATTATTTTAATGTTGAACCTCGCAATTCAACTGCAAATTTCGATACCAGTAGAAACAGCATCAGCAGAAAATGGAGGTATGTGAGTGGAATTTTTGTTAAAAATTCCAGAGACCGTTCATAAGCTCGCTTTTTATTTTGCTTCATTCATTTCGCCTCATGAGACTAACCAATTGGGGCGAAATAGTGCTATGTCATTTCGGCTAAAACCGCGATAAAATATTGCTTTGTGTAAAAGTTTTTAATATTTTTATATTATTCATTTTTTGATTAAATCTACTATAGAATAGGTAAATTAATGTTTTTTGGTAAATATTGTTTTTATTATTTATCTTAGCGGTTTTCGTCGAAACGACTCAGCACGGGGCGAAATAACTGTTCAAGATTATGATAGATAAATAAAAATACTATAGAATGGATATGAGAGAAGCCAATTACTGTAAAGCAGTCAGTCAATAGGATAATCATAATCAGCCGTATTTTGTGTAACGAATACCATTAAAATATTTCTTGGATCAACTTGTGAATTATTATTTTATTTTTGATTATTATTATTAGCAAGCAACGGAAACCAATAAGATCATTTGTATTATTAGTAGGGCTGTAAATTTAGCAAATGCATTTCTGCGGGCTCATAATGGCCTAAAAACCACGTAAAACACATTTTTACCTTTGTTAAAACCGTCTAACATCGATTTTTATTTGCCTTTTTTGCCTTTTGATGCCTTTTTTCGTGCCTTTTTTGACTTTTTAGAGCAAAGCTTAAAATTTTTAATTTTTTTTTGAAAAAGGTACTTCAAAATGGTATAAAAATTAAATCTTTGAAACCACAATAAAAAAGAGGATATTCCCTTAAGAAAAAAATGACCAATTTTCTTAAGAAGAGTAGCCTAATTTTCAAAATATTTCTCCGGCAGCCGTCTCCTAGTAGAGGTATGTAAAATCGTTTTTTCTTTTCAAAATTATGCAACTTTTTGTGTGAAATATTCTAAAAACGAAATATTTTATTTTATGTACTCATCCTGATAAAATTTTTGCCTTTAGCATCGGTAAAAATTCGATATTTCGAGAAAAAATTGTCCCTTTTATGCCTTTTTTACTTTTTTATGCCTTTTTTCTGCCTTTTTCGTGGACCTTTTTGACGATTTTTATGCATTTTTTTTGCTTTTATTAGAACTACATAAAAGCAAATTAAGCCTGCACTAAACGATGCCCCCGGCGCCAGCATTGTCAATATTTTGGGGCCGGCCGATGCTCCGGGGGACCGTGTGGCTTTGTAGAGCACTGCGTGTCCGATGGCAGTCCGCCATGCTCAAAACGGTGTCCTCCGGGAAAGCGCTGCAAGCTTGTGGCGGGATGCAGCAGACAGAATTGACCATGCTCTCCAGTGCCAGCCTGCCTTTAATTAGAGCAGAGTTCTAATCCGGACTACACAAGAACTTGTCACAATTTCTTTTTCAAAATTGTTTACCGTAAAGCCTGTATTAGAGCACCCGGGTGTTATATTTTTCAATACCTCTGCAGAGGGGTGGTCTATTTGAGGGGGTGTTCAAATGCAGGGGAGTGTTATATTTTTCAACCTTGGCGTGGAGAGGGGGAGTACTATTTTTCGACTCCATTTTTGAGTGAGATTTTTTCGAGGGAGAAAATTTGCATAATAATCAATGCTGATTTGTCATCCACACTGATATCTACCCTGATGACCTAGAGGATAGGGCTACAGATTGTAGCCTCAATATTGTGGGTTCAGTCCCGTTGAGCAGAATGAATTTTTTCTTAAACTATTTAACAGATAAAAACTTTTTTTTTATTCCTTAGCGACCCAAAAAGTTTTATATTCGAAATATGGCATGTAGGAATATTATATTCGGCAGCTAAAATTAAAATTACTAAAATACACTCCTAAAAATGAGTCCTTGGACCAAAATTCACCCCTTAAAAACGGGATTCTGAAAAAGTAATAAACCCTAAAAATTTTACTAAGATGAGAATTGCTGCATCGATAGAAATTGCTGAAGAAATTGATCTATAACAAGCTGAAAGAGACTTTGACAGCGATGATCACATTGAATTTTGATTTTTTTGTTTTCCCTTACATAAAAATTACAAATTTTGAGTAGATCACCCGGGTGTTCAAATACAGGGGGTGTTATATTTTTCAATACCTCTGCAGAGGGGTGGTCTATTTGAGGGGGGGGGGTGTTCAAATGCAGGGGGGCGTTCTAATACAGGTTTTACGGTAATTGATCATGGATGGCGAGAAATACAATATTTGAATAAATTATATGAAAAATTGATTTATAATTAAAACAAATTGTTTTATAAAATTTACTTATTTTGGACTCGAAAATCTTACAACCTTAAGGTATCCGTTAAGAATCTCTAAAATCTTAAGGATTACTAAGCAGGCGTTAAAATGTATTAAGTGTTAAAATTATGCCAAATGAGGAATTAAAAATAGCAAATGAGTTTTTTAAGCGTTGTTAGATCAAAAGTATAAAACGCAAAAACATGCAGAATACATTAAAAAAGTTACATTAAAAAAAGATTAAGCGGTCTAGGGTGTTTAAAATTATCAAATTTTGGTCTTTTTTGAATATATCTGGATTTTGAAACAGGTACTCCTTAAAACTCGTGTTTTAATATTTATGAAAATATCAACAAAAAAATTAACGCCTCATTAGTCAAAAAATGCCGATTTTTTTTGGAAAACTTCTTTTCAGTAATTTCGAAATTTTTCTAAAAACTCTGTATACTTTCTGAATCAGCATGAATTTCTGCACAACTTTGCATTTATACTTTTAGTCTAACGAGGCCATAAAAAGTTTCCCAGGCAATTGTTCTTCACTGTCAGATTGTCCGGACATGTCTCACCCCATAGTATGGCCGATATCGTGATGGGCCGCAAAAGGCAAAAAAATAAATCTTAAAATTTCCCAATGATCCCTATCAGCAGCAGATGGACGGAAATCTTTGAGATCAAATCGATCGATCATCAAAAAAAAGATTACTCAAAGCTTTTACGTCCTTTCCTTGGAAGATCATTCTTTGTATTTTACACTTTCATCGAAGAAGCAAAAGGAAGAGAGAAGACAAGCACAGGGGGAAACGACTGTAGAGAGGAACGACTGTATGTAGAGAGAGGAATAGCCTAGAATCGTGGGGGACTTTGTTTGAGATCCAGGGCACAAGAGCGTCGACTTAAACGTAACCTAGAAAAACGATATTGGTGTCAAATGAGTGGAAACAAAATTACTCTTAATAAAGATTAAGCGACTACAAATTCACCTATTCGGAAGAAATTGGCCAAAAATAATCATGCCATGATCTTTTTGGTATAGGCCAATTGGAATTGCTTAGGCTCATTTTAAGGTTTAAACCGGCTTAATGAAAAATTTACTGTTTTTCGAATAAAAAAATAATATTTTTATAAATCGAAAAAAAACATTATTTTTATATATTATCATCTATTTTTAAGGGAAATATATTTTATTTGAGAGAATAATATTAGCCTGATTTACATATTTTATCACAAATAAAGGAAACAACAAATAATTGCAGCATAATAGCACTAATATAATATATTGTTTTTTGAGGAAAAACTCCAAAATTTCGAGAAAATTCTGGAGGAAAAAAACCTCGAAATTTGATGATATAATAATAATAATAAAACAATTAATCAAATATCATCTCATCATCTACAAAAAGGATTCAGTCAGTGATGTTGAGGATCCGGGCCACCGGGAGATAGTCGTTTGGATGACGTTTCGTTGTGGGGCGTTGCTGTCAACTGGAAGCCCATGGACTTGAACAATTCAGTAGAATTGAGCTGAAAAGTTGTTTAAAAAATCCATAATCGAGCAAAATACATCTATAAGGATGGTGTATTTGACAGCGAATTTACGCCAAAAAAACGTTTACCGTAAATTCTCTGGTATAAGGCTCTATTATAAAGACTCCTTCTAATATAAGGCCCCTTCGACGGGGTTGGAAAATATAAGGCCCTCCCTCTAATATAAGGCTTCAATAAACGGAGAAAAAAATTTACGCTGGTAGGTGAGTCGTTCGGAGGATGAAAAATTTACGAAAGTTAGAAAATGTTAAAATTTTACCAGATAGAGGCTGTCGAAGAAAATTTGAGATTTAAGAACCACTTTTTTGCTTGCTTTTTGAAAAAAGTTCACTAATATGATGAGGGGAAAAATAAATAAATAATTTTATTGCAGCATAATAGCATAATAAAAATAAATAAATAATTATGCCCCTTGACGATTTTGGATATACGACATAGCACCTTTTAACCTCCCCCCCCCCCTCCCCATCTCCGTCGGAGGTTGAAAAATATAAGGTCCAGCCTCTAATATAAGGCCCTCGCTTCGACCGAGGTTGAAAAATATAAAGCCTAGGTCTTATAATAGTGAATTTACGATATATCATTCATTTTTCTGAAATTCTGAATTTTTAAAAAAAAATTTATATGACCAATAAATGATTTTAACTAACGTTGTCCTATAATCTCATGTTGTCTACCAATAAATTACCTGTTGTTTAGTCAAATTTTGCGCCAAAAGTTTTTGGCTCCCGACCGGCTGGAATTCTGGTTTTGTGGCCATGGCACCACTCGCCGCCGGGGACAACAGAAGTGCCGCGGTGGTCAAAACTCGTGCCACTCTCCCGAATCCACCGAGAACTCCTTCTTCCGATTTCTTCTGCTGATCAGAACCTTCTTAAATTCTCATAATTCTCATTTATATAATATAATCCATCGAATCAAAAATCCTGAAATTTATTTCTTTCATTAAAAAACAAATAATATCTTGACTGTACCACTTGTATTCTGGTAATTATGTATTTAATTTATCCCAATTCCACTCTAAAATTCGTACTTTTGGCATCTTCAACGCGTTTTTTGGTGCTGTGTTTGTTAGGAGCACCGGTGACTACCGTACCAATGATCAGCAGAACAATGGAAAATGCGAAGATAAAATTCATTTTAATTATCTGGATTATGGTCAAAAGAATTGGAAGTATCCAAATTTTTTTAATAATTTTTGATAAAATCTTTAGATCATTAGAATATAAAATTCGTAAAATCAATTGACCCTCAAAAGAAGATATATTACCTATTTAAAAATATTTCTTTAAAACTAGAAAAATGACATAAGTCCTCTGCTTTGCATTATTGTACCAAATAAATATGAATATTTATGAAAAGATGTTTTAAGTATTTCTTATTTATGATTTTGATTGAATTTTGACCTTTATATAGGGATTCTAGGCGGAATCCACATGATTTTTAAGTGAGAAGCTAACAAACATCTCGTCGGAAAATATGGTGATCGGAAAAACGGAAACCTCATGAATATAGCAAAAAATATACAAAAATGATTAGTTTAGCAAATTAAAATGTGGAAATCTAATCATAGTGAATGATCAGTGTATTTTGTTGTGAAAGAATGATTCATAGAAAGACATAATTCGTAAAAAACGAATGTTTGTGAATTATTTCTAATAGACCTCCTTATCCATGGTTATCTGACCTGATGAAATTGAGTTTGAAAGCGCTGGGCAATGTCCTCCAAACCATAGCCTTTTTGATGGAAAAACTGCAAAAAAATGCAATTTTGAATTGACCAACGCATTGTCATGCATAATCATTGGTTAAAATTCACATATATCCGTTTTTCACAAATATTAAATGAAAAAATTAATTTTTTATGAATTTCTAAACTAATCATTCATATATTTGATTTACTATGCTTTCTTTCTCTCCACCTATTATCCGGCGCAGATGTTTGTTAAGCTTCAAATTAAAAATAATGCAAAAAATTATGTGGATTCCGAACTGATCCTTATTTAAGGACGAAAATTCAACCATAATCATAAATAATCATCAGAAATTCTATTTTAAAATCATTTTGATAAAAAAACAAACATGCCTTTACTCATTTTTCATAATAAAACAACAATATTTTATGGCATTGGAGTCGTCAATTCTTCTGGTTCCAAATGGCCTATTTCACCCAATTGTCAAGTGCACCTTTGGCATGTTCAGCTTCAAGCTGTGGTCTGACACCTGCACATCGCTGATTAGGTCATCAATGGTCAACTGCAAGCAGGATTGTGCCGGGCGATCCGAAACCCGAAACCTGAAATTCAAAACCCGATGTTTTTACAACCAAAACGCGATCCGACGATTTTGGGCCAACCCGAACCTAAAACTGATTTTGTAATTAAACCATTCGATTCGCTCAAAGTATAATTATTTTTAATAAATAAATATTTTTTCTTAAAAAGCAATAAATGGAGGAAAACTTTTTTAGGAAACCCAAACTCAATGCCTATAAAAATTTTGAAAAATATGAGGCCAATTAACAAATACTTACTTGTCATGGAATGACATTTGAAATGGCATTTTTTTCAAAATTTCTACCCATCGAAACTGATTTGTGAGAAAATTTAGCAAAAAAATCCACCAAAATTTAAAATGATTCGCAAAAAATTATTATTCTCTCTACGAAAATTCACGAACATTTAAAAAAATTCACGAAAACCTCTATTGGTTGCCGGCGCAATGAATTTTTCCGGAACCTAAAACTTTTTACTGACTTGGACTCAAACTTATGCCTTTACTCATTTTTCATAATAAAACAACAATATTTTATGGCATTGGAGTCGTCAATTCTTCTGGTTCCAAATGGCCTATTTCACCCAATTGTCAAGTGCACCTTTGGCACGTTCAGCTGCAAGCTGTGGACTGACACCTGCACATCGCTGATTAGGTCATCAATGGTCAACTGCAAGCAGGATTGTGCCGGGCGATCCGAAACCCGAAATCTGTAAATCAATACACGGTGTTTTTCCAAAATAAAAAAAAAGTAAAAGGGCCAATTTGAGCCAATCCGAACCTAAAAGCCTAAAACTGATGTTGCGATTCTAAAAATTTAAACCATTCGATATGCTCAAAATATAATTATATTTAACAAATAAATTTTTTTTTAAAAACAATAAATGGAGAAAAACTTTTTTTGGGAAACCCAAACCAATGCCTAGAAAAATTTTTGAAAAATTCAAGACAACCACTATCGGTTGCCGGTACAATGAATTTATTTCCGGAACCTAAAACTTTTTACTGACTTGGACTCTAAAATTTCGTCAATCCGGCACACCTCTGATTGCAAGGCGCAAAAGCGGCAGGCATGAGTGCACTAACAAGGGAACATCCTGAGCTGTGACCACTTAGATCGAAATTTAACACATCCTTTCTTGTAGAGAATTTCTTGTTGAAAGCCAAAAATATACGATGCAATGTGAGGATGCTCCACAAGATAGGCTGGGTTAAATTATGATCTGAATAGTCACACCTCGGTAGCTTCCCTTGTAAGTGAAGACCCCTTGGTAGGTTCCCTTGTAAGTGAAGACATAAGTGAAGACCCCTTCATATCTCATTTACATTTTTGCGCAATGATATTGGTTTTATAAATAAAATTCAGCATGAAAATTTTTAGGAAACAAATTTTTTTTTGCTATTTTTAGGCTGTTAAATATTATTAGAAATAAACCTTTTCTTTAGCCTCAGCTCCATATGCCATTTCCATCACAAGCATAATGAACACCAGGAAATGAAATAAAAAGCGCATTTTCTTTTATAGTCAGAGGATGGATAATGAATAGGGTTTTCCGACATTTTCAGTCTGCTCCTAGTGCACGTGCACCCAAGCCTGCCGCTTCTAGCGCCTTGGAAGTGGCGTTCGATGACCTGCAACTTTCGATCAGCGATCTGCAAGTGTCGGTCAACAGCTTGAAGCTGAACGTGCCCAATCTGCGCTTGTCAATTGGCTGAATTGGGCCATTTGAAACCAGAAGAATAATCGTCGACTTCGATACCATAAAATTGTTGTGTCATCCAGAAAAAAACCATTTTCATATTGTTTAAAAGAGGGTTTGGAAAGTAGGTATGTGAAAAATATTAAATTTTGGATTTCGGCCGAATTTAAAATGGGAGCCAAAAATAAAGTTTTGCTAAATTGGGCACAAATTTTTTGAACTAAAGGGCATTTTACCTCGAAAATCTAAATCTCTAAAAAAGTAATTTTAAATTCAATTTACCAAAAAATTACCAAATTAAAAACATTAAAAAAATAATTTCTGTGGCCCGAAAGAGGCAGAAACGAACTTTAAAAAACAATTGTACACCAAATAAATGATCACTATAAAGGTCAACAAAATTTACATTTTCAAAGTGGATGAAGAAAAATGATTTCCAAAGGTCATCGTCAAAACATAACGGAACAATGATCATTGATCACTAGGCGCCTAGCACATCTGGCGCTAATAACATGATTTCGTGGTATAAGACCAGTGACAGCCAAGCATTTTGCATCCAAACTGACCACCCTTGTAGTTGGTGCAGCGGTCTAAAAATTGGTGAAATTTCCTTAAGAAATTTGAATTTTTTCTTCCAAAAAAGCAAAATTTTCCCGCCCCCTCTATTATTAATCAATTGATGTTCTTTCTACGATACTTTTTCTGTCTTCTGACTATCGTCCTCTTCTCTCCTTCACCCTCCCACAACCAAATTTTTTCGAATTTTTTTAAATGGAAAAATTGGGTCATTTATTAAGAAAATTGGGCCATTCTGGATTACATCTAAAATGTAAAAAGTTCAAAGCCTCAATTTTTAAACGAAAAAATTTCACTGGAAAAAAATTTCATAGATTGAATTTTTTGCCGCTCGATTTAAAATTTCTAATATTTTCTAATTTTTGAAAGTTGAAAATTAAACAATCTTTTACGAGAATTTAGAAAAAATTTCCTGCTAAAAACGAGCAAAATTTTTGTTTTTTTTTAAATTTTATTAAAGGATATTACAGGGTGCGGCAAAAGTCCTTGCCCGCTATTGCATTTTCTCTAGTTCTTTTTCTTGTGTATATATTGGTTACCAATTTTTTTTATATTATAGCCCATTCAATTCTCTACAAAATCTAGCCAATGAATATCGGAAAAAAACATAATTCAAATTAAAAATAAGAGTCTTCAAAAATATAACCATTTTTGGATTCTCAAGATAGAAGAAAAATTCGCATATTAAAAAATTCTGAATTAAGTTGAGAATGAATTTTTTAAAAAGATCTTTATATCATTTGATAGACCAAATAGTTCTCTACAATTTCCACTTAAAAGTTTTCATTTTTGTCAATTGATAAAAAAGATATAAAATATCTTCCCAACCCATAGCTGCGGCGCAAAAGGAAATTTTTTAATTGGTCGTCTAACTTTCTTTTATGGAAATATTTTGGAAGCAATTTTTACTGATTTCAAAGCTGATTTATTGCTCTATCTATTATAAAAAAGATTATGTCTATAGGTTTGGTAAGAGCCAAGTNCGATTTTTGACCCTCAAATTTGGCATATTTCAAAAATATCCCTTCTTTAAATTTCATATTTTTCCGGATTTATTCTTTTGAAAAATTATTCTGTCAGGATTATTTTGAAGGTCAGGGCCTGGGCTACTCCTCATAAAAATTTGGGATCACTCAGCCCAGCCTTTCTTAGAAATTGGGTCAAAATTCCTGAAAAAAGGCTGCGGCGCTTTTGCAAAATTTTTTCGGCATGATTTCCTCTCTATTTTTATTCCAAGGGTGGGGATTTTAAAATCTAATTTTATGTTTTTATACACTATTTTCTTGCGCATCTTTTGACAGTATTTATTCATAATTTGCTCCATTAATAAAAAAATTATTAACTTTTTAACGCGGGCAAGGACTTTTGCCGCACCCTGTATTTGCTAAATTAAAAAATTAAAAAAAAATTGTAATTTTTGGCTTAAAAATGCTGGTTCCGACCGGTTCCGGTTTTCTTGGTTCCGGCCAGTTCCGGTTCCGGTTTTTGTAAAAAGTTCCGGTTCCGCTTCACCCTAATTACAATTAGCGCTCAAATCTGCAAGGCCCTTTCTGGTTTTTATTTCTTAAATCCCGTTTTTCCTATTTTTCTGGATTAAAACCCTATGAAAAAGAACAGGTAAAATAGAAAAACAAAACAAAAATCAGAACCAGTCTGATTTTTTCAGTCTGAAAAATTCGGAAAAAAGAACCAATAGGGTTTCTAGTAGGGTAGCGCGGGATCGGGATCCCGGCCGATTTTCGGGATCGGGATTTGCCGAAGTCGATCCCGATCCCAGATCCCGATTTTTGAATTTCGGGGTCGGGATCGGGATATCCCGTTTGCAAATTTCGGGATCGGGATTATCCCGAAATCCCGAGTTTTTTTCGGGATTTTCAAAAAATGGCTTAAAAACGTAAAATTTTTAAAGAAAAATTCAACAATTCTTCGAAATAACATTGCCATTATAAAAAAACTCATTAATTATCATCTTCTTCATCGTCTTTGTCTTCCTTTTCTAATAGGACGGAAGGACTCATTGGTGCTAGGACGTTTAAAAAGATTCAATGTGGCCAGTCTGGCCGAAAACTTTTATGTTAGATTTGTTAGGTCTAAGGTATAAAAAGTTTAAGCAGATTCTATCACTTACTATTTTTACTTTTTCGGAATTCAAACAAAAAGGTAATTAAAAATACAAGGAGATAAAAAAAATTCTGCACAACTTTTTTTTTCATCGCCCAATTGCAATCAAATTTTTCGGAGACCAGAAATTTCAAAAATTTTCACCTTAATTGTTAAAAAATTATTTAAAAAAATTGATTTATTGGTTAGCAGACATTTGCGCCGGGACATTTGCGCCGCAGACACTTGCGCCGCCGGCCAAATCAGACATTTGCGCCGGGACGCTTGCGCCGCTTCTTCCTAAAATCGACACTTGCGCCGCCCGAATAAAATGAAACAAAATTTAAAAATAACAAAATAAATTAAAAAGGAACGGTGGTCGTCATGTAATCATTATGATATTCGATTTTGCAAAGATAATGTGAAAATAAAGAGAGAAAGAAAATATTTTTCTGGGAAACCCCATTAAAAATGGAATAGAAAAATTTCTGGACTTATGACAACCGATCTCTTTCTCTAATTGGACTGAAATAATTTAATTTTTTGTAATCGGAGCATATGGTACTGATTAATGATAAATGATAACATCCATTTTCTTTTTAAATTTATTTGGAATTTATTTTAAAATTTGTTTCATTTTATTCGGGCGGCGCAAGTGTCGATTTTATAAAGCGGCGCAAGTGTCCCGGCGCAAATGTCTGGTTTGTCCGGCGGCGCAAGTGTCTGCGTCGCAAATGTTTGCGGCGCAAATGTCCCGGCGCATCTGTCGCGGCGCAAATGTCCTAACACCGATTTATTATATGTTCATTGTGCAAAATTTCATCGACTTGGTGGGAGATGGCGAATCGCTCAAAATTTGGGTGGCTTTATAATTTTGCAACAGAGCATAGACAAACTAAACTTCAATTTGGGAGAACAAAAAAAGGACAAAAAGTGAAAAGAAAAAGACAATAGAGAGAACATAGAACATGGGTTTGGCGTTGTGAAAATAAAAAACAAACATAAGACTATTGGTCAAATTAAAAAGAAGAAAGATTCGATTCAAATAAAAACCAAAAATTTTCGGGATCCCGGCCGGGATTGAAATCTCGAATTTCGGGATTCGGGATCCCGGCTTCGGGACCGGGATCGGCAATTTCGGGATCGGGATCAAAAATCCCGATCCCGAAACATCGGGATCCCGGCCGGGATAGTTTCTAGTTTCTAGTAATTCTAGTTTTTTTCCCGGCCGGGATAGTTTCTAGTTTCTAGTAATTCTAGTTTTTTTTTCTAGTAATTCTAGTTCCTAGTTTCTAGTAATGACTCAAAAATTAAACTGGATATTGGATTGTTTTTGAGAATATAGATATAATTTTAAAATTTTTGTTAAAAAAAGCAATTTTATTTTGATCTTTATAATATTTAATAATGTGTATCGTTTTGTCAGGAAGAAAAATGAAAATATTATGTCGAATAAAGTTACCTAAAAATTTATTGATTGATCTGTTTTGTTTTTCTGCCTTCAAGCAAGGAAGAAAAGGAAAATACGCTCATGAACTCTGCAGTGGGAAAATGTTGTAAACGAGTAAAACCATTCATTATTGAGCAGTTAGAGAAGAGATTACAAGAAAATGTCTGTCCTCAAATATTCGTGGCGTAAAATTATTCACTCGAACTTAAAGCCAATATTCATAGCACCAAATACTTTTTTGGTGTTTTAAATTCTAAAAATTTTGATCTAACAAAAATAAGGAATTTATTATGAAGAATTTTGGAGAGAAGGTCAAATGACCAAATTTCTAATTTTAGTCCAGAATCAATCCAGTTGATCTCTAGTGATGACTCAACGAATCAGCTGGATTAATGGATTATTTTTTGGTGAATATAGATATTTTTGAGAAAAAAATGATTTTTTGAAAAGGCAAATTTATTTTGCCTTGTTAATAAGTGCGTTGATTTTGTTAGGAAGCACACTAAAAACTTATTGATTATTCTTTTCTTTTCGGAGGCGCCCAAATATCTGCAATATTGCATTTTTAACAAAATTTCTTCAAAACAAATTAAAAATTTATATAGGTTCTTTGTATGTTTATTTTTGGAAATCCGAGGCAGAATTTAAAAAAGAAACGTAAGGAAAACTTTATATGCTAAATTATCCTTTTTGTAAATTATTTAGTGGCCCAAAAATTGTATTGGTATGTACATTATGGAATTTAGAAAAGGAAAAATACGCCGCTGATTCCGCTGTGCTGGGAGAAAATAGAGTCAACGAGTAATCAACCCTCATAGATCGGCTACAACTCCTTAGAACCCAGCTCACTAGAACCCAGAAACTTGCCTTCATTCAAAAACTTTTTTATATTTGGTAGGTCCCGCAATGTATTAAAAGCAAAAAAAGTGTAGAATTTTAAGGCCCCACTTTTGCCTTTTTGGTTTTTCGAATTTCCCTGGAAATTCTTGAAATTTTCAAAAATATCGATTTTTTGCCTTTTTCGAAAATTTCAAAAATTTTCAGGGAAATTCGAAAAACCGATAAGGCCAAAGGTGGGGTCTTAAAATTCTACACTTTTTTGCTTTTTATAGTTTTGGCCTAGCAATGTCTAAAAAAAAGTTTTTGAATGAAGGGAAGTTTTTGGGTTCTAGTGAGCTGGGTTCTATGGAGCTGACCTTCATGGATCAATTAGAGAACTAGATTACAGTAAAATATAATGTCTATCCTCAGAAATTCGTGATGTAAAATTAATCTTCAAATTAAATGCAATATTCAAAGAAACGTGAGCATGGAAGCAGTTGGTTAATTGGATTTAAAAATTGCGAATGCCCTCTTTTTACAGTAGTTTCATTGGCATAATATTTTTTAATAGAGAAAAGAACAAAAGAGAGACAAAAAGTTCAAAATGCAATACAGCAGAGAGGAATTTTTTAATGGGACAACATTATTTTGAATACAACGTTATTTTTGTAAGATTCGACAGGATTGCTGAAAATAAGCAATAATTTTTATTCTTATATTTTGTACTATTTAAAATTTAACTTTTTGATACGAAATATCCCCCGCCCTTTAAGAAAAGGCAGTCAAAAAGTATAAAAAAGCTGTTTTTAAAATTTCCTAAAAATAAAAAAGCGCAAAATTAAGCCAGTTTTTTGGATTGGGTAGAGAATATTATTTCAAAAAGCAATTTTTTGATTAGCATCTCGTAGACTAATTGAATGGCTAAATTTTCAAATTAATTTTTACTCCATTTTGAATATTTGTTGTGCTTAATACAGTTTTTATTCTTAAATATTTTCATAAAATTAATTTTATTTTAGCATCCAAATATCCAATAATCGAATCGGTGCTATGTCGTTTTAAAAAAAGTATCATAATGGGCGTTTTAAAAAAAAGGATCAAAACTCAATATGTCCCCTAAAAACTTTTTTGTTAGACCTGTTAGACCAAATGTATAAAAGGCAAAGTTGTGCAGAATTTTATGCTCTATCTGCTGGTATAATTTTTTTTCGAATTTCGAACGAAAATGTCGAAAAAAGTCAAGAATATCGAAAAATACGGTTTTTTCGACTTTTTTCAAAATTTTTGTTCCAAATTCGAAAAAAAAATTTATACCAGCAGATAGAGCATAAAATTCTGCACAACTTTGTCTTTTATACATTTGGTCTAACAGGTCTAACAAAAAAGTTTTTAGAGGACATATTGAGTTTTGATCCTTTTTTTTAAAACGCCCATTATGATACTTTTTTTAAAACGACCCAACACCATCGAATCATTATGAATCAAGACAATGTCATCAAGTCCGTGGACAGGAGAAATGAGCATAGCGGCAATGCCGATGATCGTGAAATGGTACATGTAAAACCAAGTCATTATAATAGTATTAGTATTATATGTATTGTCGTTTGAAATTCTACTGAATTAATCCTAGAAAATTCTCACAAATTTCCAACTTTGGATATTTCGATCATCCTTAATAAAAATATTTTTTAGTTGCTAAATCAGCGACAAGATGAGCTGCTGGAGCAATTCAAGGCATTCCGGCTGGAAATGGGCCAGAAGATCGACGCTTTAGAGAAACAAGTATAAAATATATTTTTAGAGGAACAAGTATAAAATATATTTATGCGCAAAAACAAAACGAAAAATAAATTTTTATGAATAAAAAGAGAGCGTTGTTTTTGGGTCGTATAAAAAAATATCAAAACTCTATTAATACATCCTCCAAAAACTTTTAGAAGCTTGCTAGTCCAAAACTTCCAGCGGTAAATAAAGAATTTTATGCTCAATCATCTGGTATTTTTAATTCATCGAAAATTTGAACAAATGATTCGAAATATCGAGTTTTTCAGAAAATTTGAAACTTTTTGTCCCTTCGAAGAAATAAAATTTTAATTTTGAAATATTTCGGTCATCCTTAATAAAAATATTTTTTAGTTGTTAAATCAGCGACAAGGCGAGTCACCGGAGCAATTCAAGGCTTTCCGACTGGAAGTGGACCAGACGATCGATGCTTTAGAGAAACAAGTAAAATATATTTATGCGCAAGAAAAGTTTGATAAGAATCCAAAATAACAATGAATAAATGAACAAAAATTAGCAGGGAAAATTCAAAGGCTAACTGATGCAATTCGAAATTTTGATGTTTATTCACCCTAATTAAATTTTGGCAAATAATTTGAATTTCTAATCTGTTATTCCCTATTAATTATGCGATGAAAATAATTTTTCATCATTGCATTTCAACTTTATTAACCATGTAAAAATTTATATTTTTAGTTTACTAATAAGGGAAAAGAGGGATTGGCGGAAGTTAAAATTCGGAAGTATGAAACGGAGAAACTGACTAAGCAATTGGAAGAGGAAAGGAAGCGGCATAACGAAAAGATAAAGAAGATAAATGAAGAAGCGGAAAGCAAAAGGATGGAAATGGAAGAAGAATGGAAACTAAAAATGGAAGAAGAGAACAAACGATGGGAGGAAGAGAAAAAGAAGGAAATGGGAGAAGAACGAAAGAGAAACTATTAAAAGTGGAAGCGGAAGACGGAAAAAGAGAAGAAACGATGGGATGAAAAGAAAAAGAAGGAAATGGGAGAAGAACGGAAGAGGAAGGATGAAGAATTGGAGGAAATGCAGCAAACGGTAGAGGAACTAAAGATGAACTTAAAAGAGGAAGAGAAAAGAAGGAAGAAAGCGGAAAGAGAGTTGAAAGCAGAGAAGGAAGAGAAGAAGCGGTGGGATGAAGAGAAAAATATAGAAATGGCAGCGGAACGAAAGAAGAAGGATGAAGAGTGGAGGCGGAAGATAGAAGAGCAGAAGAAGCGGTGGGATGAAGAGAAAAAGAAGGAAATGGAAACGGAACGGAAGAGAAAGGGATTAGAAGAGAAAGAAAAAAGATGGAAGGAAGCGGAAAGGCAGTTGAAAACAGAGAAGGAAGTGAAGAAGCAGAAAGATGACGTGGAAGAAAGGAAGGTCAGTTTGCTTATATCTTTGGGTCCATCCCTTTGGAAAGAGATTCATTAAATCATTAACAAGGACAAGGGGGTCAGAGTTTTGCGCCTACGAAATACGATTGTTGGGAGAGGGTCAGAGGCTTAATTTCATACTAAATTGCCTTGCAGAAATTCTTTAAAAATTTGCTAAAATTCGTAAAAAATCGTTAAAAAATAGTTTTTTTTCTATGGTTTTATGATATTTTACGTTTTAAAATAATAATTGAGCCTTGAGCCATGACATCGGTACACAACAAAAAAAGTTGCAGAAAATTTTGAGAATTTAAGAACTTGTCTTTTTGCAAGTTCTTTTTTTTGAAATTCCACTCTATAATAGGGGTCGCCGGGGATAATATTAAAAAAATTAGACCTATTTCGTTAAAAATGGTCAAATTTTTCTCTTTTTATCCTTCCATACGAAAGTGCCTCCTATGCGAGAAAATCTTGAAAAATGGACCTATTTCGTAAAAAAATTCGACCACCAAGTAGAAAAATTTGAATTTCTTTTTTTTTTAATTCCCATTCGGCGATATTCCCCCATTTCTGGGGGTTGCCAGTCGGGAAATTTTTTTTTATTTCCACTGTATTATGTGGGTGCAGGCGGCTACAATAGGTGATATCGGAAAAAGCATGTTCTAAAGCTTTATTTTTGGACTCTCATTTTTTTAACTTCATTTTCAAAAAATTTAGCCAAACAACAGAGATGTATTCCAACTTTTCGTCGATCATATTATAGTTAATGGGCTGAAGCGACAGAACACAGTGGCAATGGTGAAGACCATGATTCATCAACGTCTAGGAATTCCGCCAGAAAATCAGCGATTGGCAAGTTTAATAAATTAATACAGAAAAATTTTAGACGGTTTACAATTTTTTGGATAAAATTTCCATTAACAATTTTTAACTTTGCACTTATCGATGCATCGAAAAATAATTTACTTTTTAATAAATTTATCTTTAAAAATTGGTCTTATCTCAATCAATTCAAGAGGTTTAAAATTTAGATTGTAGCTAAGAATTTTTATTAATTTTTTGAAGCGTCAAAATCATTCAAAATTAAAACATTAGAAAAACGATAGAGTAATTATCGTAGTAAGTCGGGAGCTTAAGTGTGGATGGAATTTTTTCTTACTTACATAAAAATACGGTATTTTTTTGTTGCTCAAGCATAAACTTTAAAATTTAATTAAATTGACCATTTCACCAGTGATTCGATTCCTCATAATTATTTTGAGAATGGATAAATATATTATGGGTTTTATATAAAACTATTTTCTCTAGCTTTACATGGGCAAGCTAATGGATGACGAGCAAACCTTGGAGTTCTACAACATTCATGAGTACAATGGCCATCCACACATCGTTCATCTTTTTTTGCGTGCATTTTGAACATGATTCTTTCATTTTTCAATTTTCTACATTATATGTATGTACTCATTATATTCTGCTTGAACGACTTTTTCATTCCTTATTTTTGTTTAAAATTTCGTGAATTGAAGAGCCAAACATTTCAACAAATCCAGAAAATTCTTCCTTTCCAATGTATAAAGTTTTCATTTTATGCATAAAATTCGGAAAATAATTTTGGTATAGGAATTATAAATTTGAGGCACTAAAAAAGCTAAATTCAATTTGAAAACGAAAAGCTTTTAAATTGGTAGGGCAACTGGCTTTTTATTATCGGCCTAGCATCAATGCTGAGAAAATTGGGTTTTGTTCGTATTTCATATTCGTACCACCCCTTTTGGGCCTTTCATATTTCGTATTTGTTCTCATACCGTAAAAAAACTCATACTTCAAAATTCATTGGCGGACTGATACCTACAGCAGCAGATCGTTGATCAAAAATTGCAGGTCATCGATCGGCAAATCCAAGGCGCCAGAAGTCGTTTCCATTGTTGACATCAAATTGGAACATCCGCTCAAAAACATCGGAGACCGTTGCAAGTATCCCCTTGTGGGCCAAAAACAAAATAGAAATTTTTTATATAAGGAAAAAAATGGAAAAAAACGATTGGCTACAATTCGAAAATTATATTTAACTCATCATATCACGAGTATCGCCATAGAAAGATATATAAAACTTAAGCCCCTTTTTTGAGATATATAAAACTTAAGCCCCTTTTTTGAGTTAATATAAATCTCTGTTTTGTCTTTTTAGATTCTTAGAATGAATATAGGCTTTATATAAAAATTCAAAATTTTACATACCGTATTTCCTCTAATTTAATAGTATACCATAAAAATTTTCAATCTCGGCCAAAAGGTACCACTAAATTAGAGGGTACCATTAAATTTTCAAACCTTCCCCCACCTTCAAATTTCCTTGTTTTTTATCTAACGATGGCAAAAATTTTTACTGGAATTTTATCAATTCGGCAAAAATGGGACAATTTTCTTAAGAGGACTGTTTTTTCAATATTAAATTTGCGCTAAAAAATTTCAAGAAAATTTTTTTATCAAGTTTTTTATTTAAAAAATGCAAATTTCTTGGGTTTTTTTATTTGCCGGGAAAATATATGAAATCTTTATTGGATATTCTCTAGATAATATTATTGGATTACCTCTGGCTCTGAACTCCAAATCCTCGTTTTTTTCCAATCATTGATGGTAGGGACAGAAATTCCAAGTTCCTTTGCGGCTTGTTTTTGTGTCATCCGTTTAAGTTTCTCATTATAATCTCTCATGATTTGTTCGACCATTTCTGGCGTTCTTTGTGATTCTTTCATAGGTCTAAAGTTTAAGTTGCTTTTTCAATAATACACATGTTGGGCAAAATATTGACAGGGAATCTCTTGGGAATTTTTTTTGCCAAAAATGACCACAGTTTAACCCGATTGAAATTAAAATTTATCTAAAAGAATAATAAAATAAAATAAAAAAATAATTTTAAAAAATTGAAAATTATACAATGATGTAAAAATAAATTTTAAATATTGTCAGCTTGAAGTTTAAAAATTTATAAATAATTCGTAAATTATACCTATTCCGTTTTTCACATTCAACAAATACATTCCACTTGATAACTATTTAATAAGACTACTGATAAATAATATTGGTGCGTATTATTCCAAAAAGTCAAAAAAAAACTTTAAAAAGATACTTGTATGGTTTGGTGGGCATTCTTCTTTCTTTTGTGCCTGTTTCCATCTTCTTATTGTGGAATACGGTATTTGCATATACCTAGTCCGCAACTTGTTCCGGCTTCATCTTCCCCTTCCACTTGGCACAAAGTTCATCAAATTCTTTAAGAAGATCTGCCGGAAATCTGGGAAAGGCAAAATAAAAAATTAAATTCCATCTGATGATCTGCGCAAGAAATAATTCATTAGAAAATTATTATATAATTAAAAATAATGACTTTCCAGGCGATCCAGCAGAAGTGGATGGTTGATTCTGAATTGGAATTACGACAAATGCACCTATCATATTTAGGATATACGAAATCATCCGGAACCCATTCAGCTCGGAACCAAAGTTCTGGTTTTGGTATGAAATGCCCGTAATTACTGATTCGAATTTTCATACTTGTCGGAACCCGAATCACTAATAAATATTCCGTTAGTATAGTGTTTTACAGAAGCTTTTTTTAAAATTTAATAGACATTTTAATCTAATTCTCGGGGCAATGCATACATAATCCATTCATTTACTTTCTTTTGAGGCACAGGAGGCGTGGATGATGGGGCAATGCACCTCCAGCTACTCCACTTAGAGCGCGCACCTTGAACGAGTAGTCATCCGGTAGGACAATTCTGCACATCCAAATTGTGAATACAATATTTAGTTTTCGAAACAATAGATAAAATAATTTTAT
Source organism: Rotylenchulus reniformis (assembly GCA_001026735.1). Taxonomy (NCBI): domain Eukaryota; kingdom Metazoa; phylum Nematoda; class Chromadorea; order Rhabditida; family Hoplolaimidae; genus Rotylenchulus; species Rotylenchulus reniformis. Next base: position 20,274 of record LDKF01000497.1, read on the forward strand.
TTTTATATTTCAAAAAGATAATTAGGTATGATGTATTTCATCTTTTTTTAAAATATCTAACTAGTATTCCGGGGATGACCTCACCTTGTTGATGGACCCTTGCCGAATGCGAAACATTCATCAAATTGAAACAATAAAAACAACAACACAAAAAAGAATGGCATAATGTGTATTTATTAATATATTAAATGGCTCTGTAAAATTGAAGAAGATGAAATATTTAAGATGCTTTTATATTTTATTTATTTAAAAATTTTATGATATTTTGGAGCAGACATTGCTTCCCTTAAAGAATTATTCTACTGATTTTTTCTCTTCTTTTTTCCAACCTACTTCCAAATTTGTTTTTTTCTTGACCAGAATTTCCTCGTTAAAATTAAAAATAAATTCAATATTTTATGGCCAAAGTCTGCCACTTTACCGTTTAAATGCATAAAAGGATCATAAAAAATGTTTCCAGCCTCCAAAAATAGCACATTATTATGCTTAAGATTATCAATTTACCTACTTATTGAGGTAATATCGCTAATCTCGATAATAAAGCATTAATCAAATATGCTACTATTGTTGTACTACTATTCGTACTATACCATTTTGAGGGTTTCTTACTAAGCTAATTATTTTTAATTTTACATTATGTTGGTTCAACAATCCACAAAGAACTGGAAAAGGATTTAAATGATATTCATTCCTTATAATCACTTTTAAAATAAGTCGCTTCCCTAAGATTTCCCCGCTCCCCAAATTCCATTTTATTTGCTCTTAATAAATAAAATAATTTATTTATTCCTTCGGACTTTATTATTGTGTCATCAAGGCACAAAATTTTACCGAATTTCAAAGAATTTTTCATTTTTAGCAGAGCTCAACGAGAACTCCCAGAGGGTCCATATTTCAAAGTTCATGCCCTAAGCGGAACAACAACAGAAGCCGAAGCAGGTTGGTTGACAAATTCATTATAATATTCATGTATATTCTGTACAGGGATATTCCTCTGGAACAAATCATGTATCTCATCAGGCTGGAAGGTAACTTTCTCGAAAATAAGTAATTTATATGTCCTAAAATGGGAAAAGGAATAAGAAATAATAGAATTATGGTAAGGCTAGATTTTTGAAAAAAAATAGTTTCTATTCCTGAAATTATTAAAATTTTATTTTTCTTTATTTAACTCCTGTAATTCCAGAAAAAAGTTTCGTGCCGAAAATTTTTTATCCATACAAATTACAGGTTTTTCATCTACGATCAACAAAATTGATAGAACCCTGAATTTTTAAGAATTTTCAGGAATTTTAGCAGTTGTTTCCAAAAAATTAATCTCTATCTTTTCAACTGTTCCATCTCAATCTTTTAATTGGTTTCACATCCTATTTTTCACCAACTTATAATCTTATTAAGATTCATATTTGACATTGTGGATGAATATAATCAACGATTGCGTGATCGGCAGTGGACAAGAAGTGCAAGGGCGCAAATTGCGCAAGAAATGGATATACCTATCCTCGTCGCTGACCGATCAGGCCAAGGTCAAATTGCTCATGACCAAGCTGAGTCCAGCGGCGTTCGCCGAGTACAAGCGATCCTGCCTCCCGTCCGATCTCACCAGCTTAACTTTCGCTCAAACAAAGGAGCGTCTTCTCAAGCTGTTCACCAAGTAGCAATCAGTTTTCTTCGACCGGTACGACGGTCTGCGGGCCACAAGAGTGGACGGCGAGGACTTCAGTACATTCATCAACCGTCTGAAAGGCTTGTTCCGCAAATTCAGATGGTCAGACTTGACGGAGGAGCAATTCAAAACGCTGATCCTCCTGACATCCCTGAAATCCGGGAAAGATATGAAACTTCGCCAGCACATTCTCGCCAGACTAGCCGCGGAAGGTGATCGTGCCGACTTCACTTTTGAAAAAGTCGTCCTTGAACTGCAGACCTTGCTTTCTACACAGGCCGAAGCCAAGCTCCTCGAGCAGTCCGCGTCCTCTTCCCGGGTCAATGCAGTGAAGCACACGTCAAACAAACCGAAGCCAGATCAGAGCAAATCCAACAATCAACAGCAAAAGAGAAAGCCCCAGTCTTCGGCCCAAGAAAAACCACCACCAAGCGCTTGCTATCGATGTGGAGCCATGCACTGGGCCCGAAATTGCCCACACCTCTCGCACACATGCAGCAAGTGCCAGAAGACTGGCCATCTGGAAAAACAGTGCGACAAAATTCGCGAATTCCAGAGCAAAAAGCGGAAGGGCCCAAAGACATGCAACACAGTCACCCTCCCCGCCGCGTTCATCAACACGGTCACATCATCGGGCCTCCTGCAAGCACCCATAATCATGAATGGGACGCAGGTCTCGTTCACCCTCGACTGTGTAGCAGAGGTGAACATCATCGACGAGCGCACACATCGCTCGATCGGAAAGCCTCCAATCCAGCCATGCACTGAGCAGGGTCGATTTTTTGAAAGAACTCGATGTACATTCATCGGGAAAGGCCTCACCACATTCGTGTTCAACGGCATCATCACCGAACAGCCGTTCTACGTGGCCAAGCGCGGTTCACTCAACTTGCTTTGCGCATCCACAATGGACAAATTCGGATTCCTGGAGCATATGAAGCAGCTCATTCAGGGAAAAGCATCGAGTCCATCGCATCACTTGGGCAGTGTTTCGCCAACAAACGAGCCCGTCAAAGTCGAGTCGGTAGTGGCAAATCTCCAAACAGAGTTCCCAATGGTCTTCGCAGATGATCTGGGACACTGCACCAAGACACAAGCTCATCTCGTACTCAAGCCAGACGCGCATTACCGGAGGGCTCTGCCAGTGCCGTACGCATCCTTGCCAGTCGTGAACAGCGAACTGGACCGTCTGGAAGAGATGGTGTCATCAAGCCGGTCGACCACACACATTGGGCCGCACCCATTCTGGTCATCAAGAAAGCAAACGGGACAGCCCGTCTTTGCGCCGATTTCTCCAACGGTTTGAACGATGCGCTCATGCTAAACCAGCACCCTCTGCCACTGCCAGAGGACATTTTCGCAACCCTGAACGGAGGACAAATTTTCAGCCAGATCGATCTGAAGGACGCTTATCTCCAGGTGGAATAGGACGACGAGTCCAAGAAGCTGTGTACCATCGCCACGCATCGCGGCAACTACCAATACCGGCGCCTACCCTTCGGAGTTAAGTCAGCGCCGGGAATTTTCCAGTCGATCATGGACAGCATGCTTGCTGAACTTCCGTTCGCAACAGCTTACTTGGATGACGTCATTGTCGTCAGCAAATCCTTCGAAGAGCACAAAGCACATCTTCAGCAGCTCTTCGGACGCATCCAAGAATACGGACTCTGGGTTCGCATCAACAAATGCTCATTCTTCCAGGACCAGATCAAATATCTGGGCGTCATCGTCAACAGAGCTGGAAGAACCCCAGACCCAAACCAATTGCAGATATGCCAGATCCGACCAATGTCTCGGAACTTCGCTCACTTCTTGGTATGATCAACTATTACCCGGAGTTCGTCCAAAATTTCCGCTTCATCCGGCAACCACTGGACAATCTTATGAAGCAGGACATTCCTTGGGACTGGAACCAGAAGTGTAAGCAGGCATGGAACAAAATCAAGGAGCTGCTACAGTCGGACCTGCTTCTCACTCATTATGATCCGGCACTCGAGATCATAGTGGCAGCCGACGCCTCTCAACATGGTATCGGAGGACTCACCGCAGCTGAGCAAAATTATGGCCAAATCGAGAAAGAAGGTCTGGCCCTCGTCGAGGCCGTCAAGCGGTTCCACAAAATGATCTACGCGCGCAAATTCACATTGCTCATCGATCGATCATGAACCGTTGAAAAAGATCTTCGGCAGCAAGGATGGTGTACCCAAGTACACACACAACCGTCTCATCCGATGGTCACGCATCTTGCTGGCCTACGACTTCACCATCGAATACGTCAAAACCGCAGATTTTGGCCAAGCAGATGCACTTTCGCGACTGATCGCTCAGCAACGGCAACCAAATTCTGATGATGTCGTCATCTCATCCTGTGATCTGGAAGCAGACTTGAACGACACAGTGCACCAAGTTGTACGGCAACTTCCAATCACTTACAAGGATCTCATCGCGGCCACCGAACAGGACACGGAACTTCAATCAATCCTGTCCTTCATACACACACTACTTTGGTGATGAATCCGTCTTGGTCGGCATCCATAATCAGAATATGTATTGTCATGAATTTTTTATGTATTTAACAAAAGCTCTAAACTCAACTGATATACTGTATTACCTCTATTAAGTCCCCACCTTCCTCCAATAGAACCCCTTCTCTGATGAAACTCTAGTGGAAACCTCCAATAGACCCTCCCCTCTTCAGAGGAGTTGAAAATAAGACCTCATGGGATCTTAATAATTTTTACGGTACCTAGTATGAAAGTCAGTCTTAATGGTAGTAGGATTTTGCCAAGTTTTGGTATAAATCCACATATCTTGTGAAGTTCGTGTACGCACTGTAGGAATTTTTGTGAAAATGCCAATTACATACCGTATTCGATATATTATCCGTAGTCACAAACTAAAAACATGTGAAAAGAACGATGAGTTAGCATGTATCATTAAAAAGATAATAGAATATATAATGTATTTAATGAAGTTCGTACGTGGTCTAACTCTAATAAATATCATAACGTAAAACCTATATTATAACCCGCCCTGCAATTGAATCACTTTGTAATAGAGCTCCCCTCTCTGGAGGGTGGTTGAAAAATATAACGCCCGGGGTTATAATACAGGTTTTACGGTATTCAAACTTTCATCGGTAGTTTGATATAAATAAATGATACAAATAATTTCAAGCGTTAGTTTGTTATATAAAATGCGATTAACTTGAGAAGTTCCAAAAATTCACAGTGACAAGGGTTGCACTGATGAAAAATCATGATCTGATAAATCAGAACAACAAAATAAAAAAACTGAATGTGGATATTTCATTATACGAATATTTTGACAAAATTTTTTAATCCATATTGTGCAATGATACTTATAAATATAAAAAGATAATGAAAAAGATATAAAATTTCTCTTAAAAATTAAAGATTTTTGAACTCATAGATTTTATTAGTATGGCAATTCTGACATCAAGATGTGGGGATCATCTTATTATGTGTGTAAAAAGTAAAAAAGAACGAGAAATTATAAAAATAAAATTGACTTTTTCCTTTTCATCAGGATTATTATACATTATTTTTAAATTTACGGATTGAACATTACTCATTTTAATGATATCGATATATTTTTTAAAAATTTTAACAATTTCCATTTTTATGGGTTTCATTTTTTGGCTCCATTTGATTTTTCTCTATCAACCATATTTTGATCGATTATAACCATTCTCTGTGGAATAAAGTATGATTCATATTCATTAGATCCGCAGATAATTTTCATATGAGATGATAAAAATCATTTTTGTCGCAAAAATAATTATTTTAGAGAAAATTTTTAATTTTGCGGGATCTCAGAATTTTTTCTTAAATTTCTTTAGTTTTTAAAATCTTCATTTACAACCGCCATCTACTATAAAATAATGAAAATTCATCATTTTTTCTTTATCTTTCTCTTATGTTTTGTGCAGCAAAATGAAATTTATTGCAATTACAGGCCACACTTCGAAGAGGTATGTAGGTATAAGTATTATATTTAAGATTTTAAATTTTATCAAACATTATTTATATAGTTTTAAGGAAGAGCTTATTATTTTCGGAACCAGAATATTTTTATATTTTACTTTCTTTGTAAAAATTTTAGCAAAGTCACAAAAAATACATCTAAAAAAATTTCATCTTACAAGGGAACATCCCGAGCTGTGACCACTCAGATCTTAATTTAACCCAGCCAATCTTGTAGAGCATCCTCACATTGCATCGTATATTTTTGGCTTTTTCTCCCCGCTCAGGTAGTGAGGGGTAGAAAAATCGGTTTTAAAAATGATCGGTCGTTCATCCACGCGGATCATTCGCCCTTTGGGATGACGTCGATTGTACCATGCATAAACACAATAATGTGAAATGTCATAAAAATGTTCGGCAATTAATTTATAAGATATAATGATGTATATAAATCAGAAAATAGCCATGGTCATTAATATTATTTTACATTGAAGGATGGATGTCATCCAATAGACGGATGATTCGCGTGGGTGAGCGACCGTTGGATAAAAATTGAAACCGATTTTTCAAACCCTCACTATCTGAGCAGGGAGAAAAAGCCAAAAATATACGATGCAATGCGAGGATGCTCTACAAGATGGGCTGGGTTTTATTAAGATCTGAGTGGTCACAGCTCGGGATGTTCCCTTGTTAGTTCAAAAATTTCCTCTAAAAAGCATATCAAGCCTTTATAAAATCAATTTAACATATTTTGAGATATATAAATTGAAGACTCATAAAAAATCTTATATTAAAAATATTAAAACTTATTAGTGTGAAAATAAAAATAAATTAAAAAATCAGGCTCAGCCCGGCCCGGGTCGGACCCGTGCCCATCCTTGGAAATACCTCCAAATGTCGGATGTGAGAGTCCCGAAAAAAATAAGTTGGGATTTTCCCTTCAGAACTGTTGCGTCCCGTTTATTTTCCGCAACAATTTTGCAAACAATTGCTTCTGGCTTTTCTAAAGTCTTTTTTTTTAAACTTTTTTCGTTCTTTTTCAGTGTGGACCTGACAAGAAGCTTGCCAATAAAAGTCATATTTCCATAAGTGAAACAGAATTGCATGGAATTTTTGCTGAATTTATTAAATCTCGCAGTCAATGCGTGGGTGTGTATGCGCGCGCCCTCACTCCGGAGATGATCAACAAATGGTCACGTTTCTACGATCTGCTACTTAACCAAACCACACATGCTATAAAGGCCTTAAAGAAGGCTGAAAATGAGGTGAGCAAATTGGCATCTACATAGTTTGTACAAAATTTAAAATATTATTGCATAATTTTTCTTAAACTTATTAGGACACAGATAGTTTGTTTTTTTTAATTAATTTTTTCTATATAAAAAAACTTTAGCCATCATTCAATTCTATTTGTTTAAAGTGCTGAAAGTGAGTATTGCACCAACGTAAAATTAATCATATAATCAATAAAAATCTAATAAGATATTGCAAAGAATTGCTTTATAAATTCATTTATTTATACCATCTTCTCTAATTTAAATGCCCCCTCCCAATTTAGGTATTGAAAAATTTAACCTCCCTCTCCATTTTAATCACCCCCCCAAATCCAATGATCTTCTACCAAAGCGTATACCTAACTATTTTCTAGTTAATAAATAAATTCCATAAATTTTAACTCTCTGATAATCAAAATTTCGGTCGGATGAAATGGCCGCAACTACAATACGATGCTTTATTTCAATTTTATTTTTATTTTATTTTATTCCAGAAAGCATTTTTCCGATTTTTCTTTTTTTTAGACACACACCTTCAAAGTGTGGGTTGAATAATTAAGCCCTGTCTCCAATTTAAGCCCCAAACATGGACGGCAAAAAATGAAATTTGAGCGCTAGAAACGATTTGGCATAAACATATCGCCAAAAGCGATTCAATAGAATAAACAAACGATCTTTTGTTTCATTGTATTTATTTCAATGCAAAAAAAGCGTTAGAGAAAAAAAGATTAGAGGAGAACAAACGGAAAAGAAAAAGAGTAATTGTGTGCTGACTACAGAACGTAACAATCACGAAAACTCCTCATTTTCTGGTGTGCGCCGGTATTATCTCCATTTTTTGGTATTTCACCACATTTCGGATATTAAGCAATAAATTTCAGGACATATATAAATGTTTAAGCATAAAAAAGTGAAATTCAGCATAGATGAAATAAAATAGGCCCGATTTATTTTCACAATGATTTTTCGATAGGATTGGTCGTTAATGCATCAGTTTTAATTATTAGCGCACTTGGCGTTATGTTGGATCTTTTGTCTTTTCTAGCGCTCAAATTTCAATTTTTGCCGTCCATGCAGAGCTCGGTGAGGGTCGACTGAGTCCCCACGATTGAGTCCCTACACGATTGAGTCCCCACGATTGAGTCCTCACGATTGAGTCCCCGTTGTTATCGGGTCATTAGAGTCCCCATTCCCAATTCTTCTGCATCACTTCTAGTCACCTTCCGCATCCATCCGGATCACTTCTAGTCACCTTCTGCATCCATCCGGATCACTTCTAATCACCTTCCGCATCCATCCGGATCATTTCTATTCACCTTCCGCATCCTTCCGCGTCACTTCTATTCACCCTCCAAGGACGCGGAAGGGCTTGGGAAGGTAAGCGGAAGGGCTTGGGAATGACGCAAACAAAGGCACTAGTTGTAAAGTGGTTTCTTTTGAAAATCACAAATTTAACAGGGGGACCCTGTTCATTTGAAAACCAAAAAAAGTTTTTTTTAACTTTTTTTGACTACTTTTAACTATTTTTGAGCAAAAGAATTGGGAAAACAAAAAAAATTTTTTTGGTTTTCAAATGAAAAGTGGGGACCCTTTTAGTGGGTTTTCAAAAGCAACCACTTTGCAACTAGTGCCCAAACAAACTATAACAACGGGGACTCAGTCGTGGGGACTCAATCGTGGGGACTCAATCGTGTAGGGACTCAATCGTGGGGACTCAATCGTGGGGACTCAATCGTGTAGGGACTCAATCATGGGGACTCAATCGTGTAGGGAACTCAATCGTGGGGACTCAGTTAACCGAGTCCGTGCAGAGCTTAGGTTATTAGAGAGAATAGGTAAGAGGCACACGATGATTTTCTTTGACGCATGACGATTTTGCCAATATATTGAAATAACAAAGCTGACAAATTTAAGGAAAAAATAATAGAAAAATCAATTAAATCTATGGAAAAAATCGGTGAAAAATATAATAGATAAATAATTTTATTTTTCCATCAAAATTTTAGAAATAATTTTTCTATAAATTAATATTTGCTGTCTATCAGCTTGACACCCGGTATCAATTTGGTCTAGCATCGACTTGGTTGGCAATCTTTTAAATTTTAGTGCCAATGGTACGCGAGAAACTCCGCTGATTTTCCAAATTTTCGCAAATTTGTAACGGAGGCCTTTAATTCTCGGATTGATGATTGCAACGCGACAAGTGGATGGATGGAGAGGTTTCATTTTCAAAATATTTTTTATATTAATTTAAAAGAGTTTTGATATTGCTCTTTTCAAATTTTTTTTTCTAAATTTTTCAGATGAATTCATTTTATATAATTAAATTTTCAAAAAATTTTATAAATTAATCATATCGTTATCGACCTGCTGAAAGATATCGATAAAATCTTCTCCATATAAAGGGAGTTTTTCTGAGGTGCCACAACCGATTGCTTCGGGACCCATTCCAATTTATAGGAAATCATATTTTTTTAATAGGAAATTATATTTTTTATTTTCAGTATCATATTTATTTGTACTATAAAGGGGTATGAATTTTATGTTAATTTTTTTATTTGATTTTCGGCTTGCTGTAGGCGTAGTTTAAAAAGTGCCAAATGCAAAGGATTGGCCGAAAACTGTTTTAAACTATGCTAGGCTAAAAGTATAAAATGCGAATATGTGCGGAATTTATTCTCTTCTTATGGTATTTTTAATTTTTCGAAATTCAGCCAAAAAAGTTTGAAAGAAAAAAGTTTTTTTCAAAAAAGTTTATGGAATATTTCGAACTTTTCGTTCGAATTTAGAAAAACTAAAAATACCAGAAGATTGAGCACAAAATTCTGCACAAAGGCTTTTTATATTTTCGACCAAGCAAGTCGAAAAAAAGTCTTCGGCCAAAATTTTGCATTTGGCACTATTTTTAACGATTTATTCAAAAATTTAGTGATGATGATGACCAGCCAAAGATGGACTCCAAGCTAAGTACATATAAAGATGTGTGGCAGCAATATTTTCAGGAATTTTTGAACGCTTCTGATGAAAAAGAAAACCAAACTTCTACGCACCGTGACTTTTCTTCTTCTGAACGGCCAATAGAAATGCGCGTTTGGACATTCTACGGATGNTTAAGAGTTTGCCCCCCCCCCCCCACCCGTTAACAGGAAAGTACCCGGAGAAGGAAGGGTTGAATTTTTCTGCCCTTTTATAGTGAAACTCAAAAGAGATACAAAAAAGGCGGATAAATCGAGATCGGTGAACATCATGAAATGGAATAAGATTAATCTGGGGACCAAATAGTTATGAAAAACAATACAAAGTGATGACTGGGTTCGGACTTTTAGGGAAAACGCCTAAGCCAAAATAGGGACCTATTAGGGAGCAAAAAAAGGCCTAAATAGGGAGAAAATAGGGAGAAAAAAAACAGGAAAAATAGACAATTTTTTTTCAAAATATGAATTAAAAATTCAAAAATTTCGTATAAAAAGCATATTAAGCTTTTTAAAATCAATTTTACATATTTTGAAATAATAAAATTTTAAATTTTTTATGCAAATTTTTTCAAAAAAAATTTGGATAAATAACAAAAAATTTTCCTAAAAATCTAAAATTTTCGGTTTTTATTGCATTTTTTAAGAATTTCTTAAAAAATGAGCAAAATAGGGAGAAAATGGGGTGAAAAGTAGCGAAATAAGGAAAAATCCAGCCACAGGGTTACGAAATAGGGAAAATAGGGGAAAAAGGTTGTTCAAAATACGTTTAAATATATATGTCTAAAAGCGTGTTTTTGAGTATTTACTTACGGTTCCATGTCTTTAAAAAATAAGGAATTCCCTAAAAATCCGAACCCTATTGATGAAATAACGGTAAAATAAAGGGATCCCATCATCTTTTTGGGTTTTTCTTCCTTTGGCGTGTATTTTAGTGAAATACCCAGGGCTGGGGATGGGCCTTAAAAATGCAGGCCCGACCCGGCCCGCTTCTTACTTGCTACTGGCCCGGCCCGGTGAAAACTTTACCCAGTCCGGCCCGTTAGTATGAAAATAAATAAAATAAATTAAAAAATCGGGTCCAGCCGGACTAGGGCCGGGCCCGTACACACCCTTGGTAATACCTCCAATGTTGAAAGTCCCGAAAAAATAAGTTGGGATTTTCCCTTCAGAGACTGTTGCGTCCCATTTATTTTCCGTAACAATTATTGCAAACAGTTGCTTCTGCTTTTCTATTGTCATCAACATTTGGAACTTTTTCGTTCTTTTTTCAGTGTGGACCTGACAAGAAGCTTGCCAATAAAAGTCATATTTCCATAAGTGAAACAGAATTGCATGGAATTTTTGCTGAATTTATTAAATCTCGCAGTCAATGCGTGGGTGTGTATGCGCGCGCCCTCACTCCGGAGATGATCAACAAATGGTCACGTTTCTACGATCTGCTACTTAACCAAACCAAACATGCTATAAAGGCCTTAAAGAAGGCTGAAAATGAGGTGAGCAAATTGGCATCTACATAGTTTGTACAAAATTTAAAATATTATTGCATAATTTTTCTTAAACTTATTAGGACACAGATAGTTTGTTTATTTATTTTAATTAATTTTTTATATATAAAAAAACTAACTATTATTGAATTCTTTTGTTTAGAGTGCTGAAATTGGTATTGCACTAACGTAAAATTAATCATATAATCGGTAAAATCTTATAAGATGTTGTAAAAAATTGCTTTACAAATTCAATGAACTTGTTTTACAAAAAGATAAATAATTTTTATTTTTCTATCAAAATTTTAGAAATAATTTTTCTATAAATTAATATTTGCTGTCTATCAGCTTGACACCCGGTATCAATTTGGTCTAGCATCGACTTGGTTGGCAATCTTTTAAATTTTAGTGCCAATGGTACGCGAGAAACTCCGCTGATTTTCCAAATTTTCGCAAATTTGTAACGGAGGCCTTTAATTCTCGGATTGATGATTGCAACGCGACAAGTGGATGGATGGAGAGGTTTCATTTTCAAAATATTTTTTATATTAATTTAAAAGAGTTTTGATATTGCTCTTTTCAAATTTTTTTTTCTAAATTTTTCAGATGAATTCATTTTATATAATTAAATTTTCAAAAAATTTTATAAATTAATCATATCGTTATCGACCTGCTGAAAGATATCGATAAAATCTTCTCCATATAAAGGGAGTTTTTCTGAGGTGCCACAACCGATTGCTTCGGGACCCATTCCAATTTATAGGAAATCATATTTTTTTAATAGGAAATTATATTTTTTATTTTCAGTATCATATTTATTTGTACTATAAAGGGGTATGAATTTTATGTTAATTTTTTTATTTGATTTTCGGCTTGCTTTAGGCGTTGAAGAATGGTGCTAGGTTGTTAATAAAGTGCTAAATGCAAAGGATTGGCCGAAAACTGTTTTTAAACCATGCTAGGCTAAAAGTATAAAATGCGAATATGTGCAGAATTTATGCTCTATATTCCATTTTTTTTATTTTCCGAAATTCGGCCCAAAAGTTACAAATTTTCTCGAAATACCAATAAGGTTTTAGGGAATATTTCGAACTTTTTGGCCGAATATCCGAAAATTAAAAATATCAGAAGATAGAATATGAAATTCTGCACATCTTTTTCGCTGGAAGTTTTGGGCTAGCATGGTTCAAAAAATTTTTACGCCAAAATTTATAACTTTTTAAAAGCCAATTAGGATGTGGTACTTCGGGAAGATCCTCAGAGTTAATGATTTATTAAAAAATATACTAGCGATGACCAGCCAAAGATGGACTCCAAGCTAAGAACATATAGAGATATATGGCAACAAGATTTCCAAGCAATTTTGAATGCTTCTGATGAAAAAGAAAACCAGACATCATTAAACACCACTCTTCCTGCACCCAATAATTTTTCTTCTGAACGGTCGGTAGAAATGCGCATTCGGACAATCGACGGATGGGTTGATGGCCCAAGTGGGCCTTTTGATTTGCGGTTGTCAAACTTGGAACTGAACTGTTCGACCAGAAAAAAAGGTCCAATAGACTACAGCAAAAATCAGATCAGCCCGGAATTGGCACTGAAAATATGCATGAGAAATGGTTCCAACTGTACGCAAGGGTAAGAATATATCGTAAAAGGTATTAAAACTCCCGGGGTTATATTTTTCAAACTCAGCGATTGGATAATATTTTTTGACCCTATTTGGAATGATGGAGGACCGGTAAATATTTTCGTTGTGATACATATAAATAGAATTGAGAGAAATTTTGTACGAATGACAATTTTCGACTAATATCCAGTGTTGGAAAAAGCTCCGGCTCTAGCTCCGACTCTTCGGAGTCGGAACTAACAATTTTGCAATGGCGGAGCCAGATTTTTTTCTTACTATGCCGGAGCCGAAAATTTTGGAGGCCGGAGCCCGGACCTGGAACCAAATTTTTTTCAACCCGGAACTGGGGTCGGAGCCAAAAAATTATGTTTTCACAGCACTGCAAATACTATTTAATCTATATAAATCTCATTACAGATATAGAGAGATCAAGATAGTGACGATCCCATTGAATTATGATTTTGTTGTTTTCCCAATATAAAAATTCAAATTTTGAATAGAACCCTCGTAATTTCTAAGACAGATTGTTATATTTTTTAACCACTCTTTAGAGGAGATCTACATATTTGAGGGAGGGGCTTCTAATATAGTTTTTATGGCACTAGTTCATTATGATTGTATTATAGATCACGAAATAATTTAACGATTTTCAGGCTAATACTATGCTATCAAAGTCAGATGAGTGGTCCAGGGCGCCTGAACTCCAGCAAAATTAAGCTGGCCCAGAAAAGAATCGCCCCCTTCCAATTGGCCAATCTCGAGGAAGATCCAATTGATCAGTTGTGCAATCAGAAGGATCTGTGGGATGATTGGGGGGAGCTGAAGTCACATGGATTGTATATATCCTCCAGCGGGGAATTGGTGAAGATCCGCACATCCTATAGCATTGAAATGTGAGTGCATTCGTGAGCATTAGAAATTTTATTATGAAATTACTGTAATTATTGAATCATTGGAAAAATGAAAACTGATTGTTAATTCATTAGAAAAATCTAGAATTTTTTTGCACTCTTTAAACCAGAATTCGAACATAGTACGGTAAGTATTTCATAGGACTGTTCGATAACCGATACCTGGGATTTCCCGATACTAGATAATTGATACCGATACCGATATTTGTACCTGATGTCGATACTGTAAACCGATACCCGATATGTCTATACCGATACGATACCAGACTTCAAACAAAAATTATTCCCAAAATTTTTTCCAAATGAATTTTGGATTTTTAGGCGCGATTGTGATTGCGAAAAATCCGCGATTTTAGGCACCCTATCAGTTGGGCAGTGATCAGTTGGGCAGTAAATAAAAAATTATTATTTTTTACTAAATTCTTAAAGGGCACGGATTTTTCAAAATTTCAGAAATTTTCTCAAAATTTTTTGAATTCTATTGTCCATTTTATACTTTTATTTTGGGAGTCAACTCTAATTTCCTGATTCTAATGACTAAGGTTTATCATTTTTTGAAAACCAAGGCCTGTGAAAAATTTTAAAATCCAAAACCTCTAAAAAAATTTTGAAGTCAGAGGCCTACAAAATTTTTAAAATCTAAGGCCTGTGAAAAATTTAAAATCCAAAAACCTGCATAAAATTTTTCAAGTCAGAGGCCTAGGCCTATAAAATTTTTAATAGGCCTGTAAAAATAAAAAGGTAACTCAATGATTTTTGAAAGTCCAGGGCCTGCTTGTGAAATTTTTAAAAATCCTAAACCTGTAAATTTTTGAAAAAATAAAACCTCTAATACTGAAAAATTGTACTCTAAGCTTGTAAATTATATTTAAAATTTTTATTTTTAATTATTAAAAGGTGTTTTCTTTGATTTTTTGTCATTTAAATTTTTTATTCACTACCCAACTGATCACTGCCAACTGATCGGCTCCCCAATTTTATGCATCCTTTAACTTTGAGAAATATGGCAAAATTTTGCTATACAAAGGGGTGCCGGTGATCCCTTAGTGGCCGCCGAGGCAAACTTTGAAATTTTAGGTGAATTTCTTTTAAAAATTGATAAGTTTTTATTTTAATTTTTATAATATTTTCACTTTTTTCATCCGATTTGAAAAATTTTAAATTTTTCGGTTTGGGTGGGATAAATTGCCACAATATCCCTGGTCGGTGGGTCGGTCACTCATCAGTAATTTTTTAAAAATGCAATTTTATCCAGTTTAAAAAAGTATCGATTTTCGATACCAAAAACCCAATACCGATATCCGATACCGAAAAAATCCGATTTTTTATCGACTCGATAGCCGATACTGATATTTTCGCAAGCCCTAGTATTTCAAACGTAGTAATGTGTACTTTCTACGGTTTTTCACACCTATCCGCGGTGAAAAAGTATCGAACTACGTATTTTTCTTTATAGTTTTGGTATTGTACCGTAAAACCCCTATTATAACCCCCGGGGGTTATATTTTTCAACCCCCCTCCAGAGGGGGGGTCTATTAGGAGGGGGGGTTCAATTAGGAGGGGGGGCTATATATTTCAACCTCACCGACGAAGAGGGGGGCACTATTTTTCGTACTCTAAAATCTGTTCCA
>LDKF01000497.1:35930-75724 GCA_001026735.1 Rotylenchulus reniformis
CTATTAGGAGGGGGGGTTCAATTAGGAGGGGGGGCTATAATAGGGGTTTTACGGTATACTAGAACGGTGCTAGGTCGTTTGGGCGAAAAGTGCAAGAATGAAATTCTTTGCTTGTCTATTAAAATATCTAAAAAATCCATTAAATAAAAATATCTAAAATTATTAAATATATATATATAAATTAAAACATTTAAAAATCAAAAACCTATAAATATATCGATTATATACCTAATCAAATTTATGGGCATTATGAATTTTTTGGAAAGGCGCGAGTTTTAAGATCCAATCAAACGTGACTCCGAACTCATTTAGAAATGATAAGCTAATCAACAATTCAAAAGCAAACATATACTATACAGAAAATAATGCCTGATTATCTTAATTTTCATTTAATAAGAAAAATTTATAAGGGAAATTGAAAAAGGGCCAGAAAATCGTATATTTTTCTATAGATTTGCTTTAAGAATTTTTAAATGTCAATTACTTGAAAAAAAGGTTCGGTGTACCGCAAGTGTACAAAGAATAACTCTTTGTTTTGATTTTTAAATGTTTTAATTTTAGATATGTTTTAAACAATTTTAGATATTTTTATTTAATGGATTTTTTTAGACATTTTGTAGTATACAAGCAAAGAATTTCATTTTTGCACTTTATGCCCAAACGCCCATTCTTGCACTTTTCGCCCAAATGACCCAGCACGTACTAGAACACCCTGGGTACTAATACTGATTTTCTCTAAATTTTGAATTCTCTTTATTTTGGTCATCTTTACCGGAATTTCCGATATTAAAGAATGTCACAACTCAATTTTGCAGATCCATAGCTAGGCTAGATGCCAAATCTGGTTGTGCCGTTTTCCAATTCAACCAAAATAAAACAGCAGGAGGGAATAATACCGTTTGGAAATTAAAGGATCCAAGGGTAAGTCAGGAAACATTATTGGAACTCGGTTACAGTATTTTCTCTAAAATAAGATAAACGTCTTATTTTTCCAACCTTATCAGAATAGGTATTTATAAAGAGGTCTCTTTGCTCTTATCACCCTTTCCAAAGCTTTCTTTTATCAAAGGATCATATTTTCGAGAGTATAAGGTGTATAGGAATATTTCATTTTTAATTATTTTAAATTACCTCAAAATATTTATAATTTAAAAAAATCTCCTTAATCCTAATAAATCTTCGGGGTAAATGTTAGA
Source organism: Rotylenchulus reniformis (assembly GCA_001026735.1). NCBI lineage: Eukaryota > Metazoa > Nematoda > Chromadorea > Rhabditida > Hoplolaimidae > Rotylenchulus > Rotylenchulus reniformis. The sequence continues at coordinate 37,127 of LDKF01000497.1, forward strand.
GGGCTATCTGGATCTGAATCCTCAACAAACAGTTTCACAACTTGAGCTTAATTAATTGAGCTTAAACGGCGAAAAATAATACTTATTAAAACTATCAATAATTCACCAACTTGTACATGTTAAAAATTAACATGATTTACTATTTTATTAAATTTGATTAATATCGATTTTTACAAAAAATTTAATAGTTGGATCTAACTTATCTCTATTTTGAGGATATAAGATCATGTCATATCCTTTACTCATCAAAAACGGATAAAACATTTTGACCATAATTAAGTAAAATATATTTTCATCTCAACATCACCAGGTGAACATGACCAGCAGCGAGAAGTTCGATGTGCATTTTTGGTCAAAATTGCGCAGCGGTGTGCCGTTGCGCAGATTTGAGCCCCTTGTGGGTCTGCCCTATGACATGTTGGCCGGTGTTGCCCCCAATCAGAATTTGATTACCATTTGGCAAAACCGAAATAAAACAATAGCGAGCGAATGCCAAATGCGGATCACATTTGTAAGTGGAGTTTGGAAGACGATGTCTCTCTTGGGAGCTAACTTTTTAAACCGAATATTTTGTTTTAAAATGATATAGTTCCGATAATAGAGTTGGCACGGAGAATAAGAAAATCTTAAAAAATGGAAGGGTGAGCCATCTTTAATATGGTATTTTTCCGTGCTGGGTCGTTAGTAGAAAAGTGCAAATGGGAGCCGTTGACCCAAATGGGGGCGGTAGGGGACGTTAGAGTGTGGCCATTCGAGTGTGGCCGTTAGAGTGCGGCCGTTAGAGTGTTGACCAGTTGAGAGCCGGCCGTTAGAGTGTTGGCCGTTAGAGTGTGGCCGTTAGAGTGCCCAGCTAAAATGGCCGTTTGAGTGTTAGATAAAATTTCAAACTAAAATCAATATTTAAAATACACTTTGACTTTTTGTAATTTAACAATCATTCAACACAATTAACAATTTATCATAGGATTTCAATAAAAATAATATTCAAGCGACTTCCAGATGCAATAATATTTTCTAATAGAAATTTGAAAATTTTAAAAAGGGAAAATCCTTCCCCCAACACTATGTATTCATCCCTGCCGACTCATCGCCCACGACTCATCGCCCGTTGTACTAGGGCCATTTCATCGCCCATTTTTCCTTACCTTTTTTTAAACAAGAGCCTGTACTGGCCTATGAAAATTTCTTGAAAAACCGAGGTGTGCGAATTTTTTTNTTTTTTTGAAGATTCTAGCTCTATGAAATCTAAGCCTTTGGAAAATTCGAGGCCTCTGAATTTTTTTTGAAAAATCGAAGGCATGTGAAAACTGGAAATATAGAAATTTTCCTAAAAAATCAGAAATTTTTCTTAAAAATCGGAGGCCTGTGAAAATTTAAAAATCCGAGGCTTCTGATTTTTTTTAAATTCTAGGCCTCTTAAAATTTTTTACAATTTTGCTGAGAAAATTTTTGAAATCTAGGGCCTGCGAAAAATTGATGCAATTGGGCGATGAAATGGCCCTAGTACAACGGGCGATGAGTTGGTAGGGATGAGTCGGCAGGGATGAGTTGGTAGGGATGAGTCGGCAGGGATGGATTGACCCAGTCCGGTATTTATGGGTTTAAAAATTGAGCTGACACTCAAACGGCCATTTTAGCTGGGCACTCTAACGGCCACACTCTAACGGCCAACACTCTAACGGCCGGCTCTCAACTGGCCAACACTCTAACGGCCGCACTCTAACGGCCACACTCGAACGGCCACACTCTAACGTCCTGTTTCGAATGGGGGATGAGCCGGAGGGATGAGCCGCTGACTATGAGTGATACTAAACGACTAAAGTGACAAAATGACTAAATAATTACTAAATAACAAAAAAATAAATAAAAAATATTAAAAAATAAAATAAATTAATAAAAATATTCAGAAATAGTAAAAAATATTTTTTTGGAAAAATCATCGACTCTATAAAATTTTAGAATTTTTGTTTTCGATTTTCAGAAGACCCAGCACGGAAAAATACCATATTTAAGATGGCTCACCCTTCCATTTTTATGATTTTCTTATTATGTGATTTTCAGTAGGGTGCCCCGGGACCGGGACTTTTGGCAAAAACCGGGACCGTGACTGACCGGGACCAGGAGAACCGGGATCGGGACCAGGTTTTTCAACCGGGACAGGGACCGGGACTGACCAGCCTTTAGTACAAAAATTCAAAGAAAAAACATTTTTCCTTATCAGGAGAAATCCTGTCAAAATCCTGGTAAGGTCCCCATTTTCCTGTGAAATACCAGGATTTCCTGCTAAAAGGGTAACCCTGGTAGACTTCGAAACCGATGGAAGAAAAATTGAATGTTGAAATGTAAATGAACAAAATATGAAGTGGGTGGGAAGATTTTGCTTTTTTAGGCGAAAAAATTAAATTTTTGAAGGAATTTTCACCATAAAAACAGAATTTTCCCTTCCTCCCTCCTAAAATTTTTCAAAATTTCGCCAAAAATAGTAGAATTATTTTTGGGTCCCTTGTGAGAAAATCCCAAGAAATTCTGTGGAGTTGGGGAAATCGAGGAAGACAATCAATCAATGAAACAAATGAACAAATTTCAAAGATAGTTAAGCTTTCGCTTTTTTCAAAGTCACGAATTTAAATTCGCGAAGAGAATAATAAAGATTTTATTCTTGCGTCCGAGGACTGACCAAAAAGTGAAATGAAAACGTAAAATGAACAAATGGGACAAAATATCTTTTAAATGATACAGATCGCCAAAGATGGGGAGGGAAAACACAAAATATGAATTGGGTAAATGGTTCCCATTGTACTAAATACCATGCATTTTTGGTCCCGGTTGTATTCATAATAACCACATTTATTATTTACTTGCATCTAAATTGTCTATGAACTGAATAAAAAAAAATCAGAAATTTTATTTAATTATTTTTCCTAGCATCCTGAATGCTTGAACGAAGATTGTTTGAGCACAGATAATTGGTGAGCATCAGTTGAGGAAATGTTTCTTGATTGTCAGAGATATATCTAGGGAAAACACTGGCACCGATATCACCGGCATCGACACCGAGATCAGCACCGACACCGGTGAGATGAGCACCGACACCGAGGTTAACAATGCTACAGAAGCGAATAACGGCACAGGAACGAGTGCATGAACACGGCAAATTGGCGAGCAAATTTGCGAAATGATTCTGATTATGGTTATTTAGATGTTGGATTTCCAGAATTGTTGAAAACTCCTAAAAATCAAATTATTTTACAATTCCATATTTCTCTCTTTTTTTTGGTTGATGCTGATTACGAATCTGGCATCAGATTTATCATATAAACAAGTATAATCTAATTGTAAGATTTCTATTTGGCAAAAACATGAAACTTGATGAAATCTTGATTTTTTTGGAGATATGCTAAAGTTGATAAGAGATTCGGCATCAGCATCCTTGAAAACCACCAAATGAAGAACGAATTAAAAAAATTAGATTTTCATTGCAATTATAATTGGGATCCAATCCAAAAAATGCTTCATAATGTTTTTGATACCTATTTTTGTTCTATAAAAAGTTTTGGTTTTTAAAGGAACTGATCCAGCATCTTATAGCAGCATTTGCGCATTTTTACCCTTTGTCACATTTTAACATTTTTTTTTGAATTTTTATAATTTGCTTAAAAATGATTAGTTTTTGATTAAAATAGTAAAATTTTTGAAATTTTTCTCTATGCCCTTATTGCAATAAACATTTTTCAATATTTATTATTTTTGTATGGATTATTTTAAGGTAAAAAAAGAAATTAATCAAGCGTAGGTAATCAAGACTTCTAGAAATGTGAATTTCAATTTCTATACATTTGTCAATCGAAAAATGCACAATCCATCTCATATTTCAATTGATGGAGGTTTGAAACTTCCTGCCGGGTCGGAAGAAGTTGCTTATCCATTTTCTATGAAATTTTGTATTGTCGGTTTTCCTGAATACTAAAAAATAAATAATTAATTATTATATAATATTAATTAGGGTTGATCGGGATCGGGATCCCGGCCGGGATCCCGAAGTTTCGGGATCGGGATTTTTGATCCCGATCCCGAAATTGCCAATCCCGGTCCCGAACGCGGGATCCCGAATCCCGAAATTCAAGATTCCAATCCCGGCCGGGATCCCGAAAATTTTTTGATCTTTTTTGAATCGTATCTTTCTTCTTTTTAATTTGACCAACCAATCGTCTTATCGTCTTATGTTTAAATTTTTTATTTTCACAACGCCAAAACCATGTTCTCTGTTCGCTCTATTATCTTTTTCTTTTTTTCTTTTCCTGATTGTCCCTTTTTTGTTCTCACCAATTTCAAGGTTGACTATGCTATGTTGCAAATTTGCAAAATTATAAAGCCACCCAAATTTTGAGCGATTCGCTACCTTCCGCCAAGCCTATGAAATTTTGCACAACGAACATATAAAAAATTGACAAGGCTCTGAAAATTTTAGGGAATTTCCTTGTCTGGGAAAATTTTATGGACGAATTACCAAAAAAAAAAAATTTTTCGCAGGCCTAGAATTTTCAAAAAAAAATCAAAGACCTCAGATGTTCAAAAAATTCATAGGGCTAAGATTTTTAAAATTTTCAAAGACAGGATTTTCTAAAAATAATTTTTTTTCACAATTAGACAATTACTGTGAAGATTTTTGAAATCTCTGTTCTCAGAAAATTTTGAAAATTTAGTATTTTTTCCTTAAGAAAATTGGTCATTTTTTACTAAAAAAGTACAAAAGTACACCCCTGGTCCAAAAAAGTACAAATCTTAAAAAAAAAGTACTTTTAAAATTTTATTGGTCATTAAAAATATTGGTCATTAAAGCAAATTTGGACAAATTGATGATGGGTCCTTCCGCGCTATCAGAAAAGGAAGAGAAAGACAATGAAGAAGATGATAATGAATGAGTTTTTTATATTGATAATGTTATTTCGAAGAATTTTTGAATCTTTCTTTAAAAAAATTTTACATTTTAAGTCATTTTTTGAAAATCCCGAAAAAAATCTCGGGATTTCGGGATAATCCCGATCCCGAAATTTGCAATCGGGATATCCCGATCCCGATCCCGGTCCCGAATTTTGAAAATCGGGATCCGGGATCGGGATCGGGATCGACTCCGGCCAATCCCGATCCCGAAAATCGGCCGGGATCCCGATCCCGATCAACCCTAATATTAATCGAATCTTATTTAAAAAATAAGAGAATAAATTTGACTTTTCCTTAACCTTAGTTCATAAAAAATATACCATCTTTATTTTAATGATATTTGTTTTTATCTATTCATTTCATTAAGCAATTTTTTATTTTAAGAAATCTAGAAAAATTAAATGCACTTTTTCGAGTTTTTTTCATTCAATTGATTTTTTTAGAATTTTGATGAGTTGTGAATATGAGGTCACAATTTTAAACACGATTTTTGGCCCTAAAGCCGAATTTTTTATGTATTTTTTTAAATGGCAAAATTAGAATGGTATAGTAGTAAAAAGGCCCTTAAGGGCGTTAGAGGCTCATAAGACTAAACACTTCGTAGGCTTTTTTTAGACCTCGTAAGAAAACGAAAGTAAAAAACAAGAACTTCGAAAAACTAAAAACACACAATATTGCCTTTCACACTTTTGGTCTAAAAGAGGTCTAAAAAAGTTTCTAAAGGTCCTGGCTTTATTTTAACGCACTGGCAGTAGTCCAGTAGATTTCCTTTTTGGACCGATTTTTTTTCTCAAAAAGGTGTTGATTTCATATATTTGTGGGTTTTCAAGGGCGTTGATACTGAACACATCTGACACGAGTTTTACGTGAGATCACATCACGTCAAAAATATTATTTTTCGAAAAATCACTAATTATGAAATAAAAACAACTTCATAGTGGCAGTTTTCAATGCTGAATATCAGAACTTGATAACTTCTTTTGACAATATACGAGATGACAACGAGCTCTATTTTAAATAGTTAAAATATTTAATCAAATAATAATTTTTCCTTAAATTATAGTGTATCTGATAGAATTTTTACATAAAAATAATCACAATAATTTTGAATTTTTCTTTATTATTCCACAATTGATTTTACTTAAATAGCAAAATGAGTAATTTTTAACATTAACAAAATGAGTAATTTTTTAACTTCATACAATATTTCAGCTGAATATAGTGTCATCTCTTTGGAATTACCGTATCTCGGTCTCTGGTTTGAGTCTCAGAAAATGAGAATTTTTACACAGGATAATCTGGGATTTTTTGCAAAAAGACACCCGAACAATTCAACAGGATGCCTATCGCAAAACCTTGCTGGCCAAGGGCATCGATCCCGAATGGTATCACATGAACAAGGACGGCAAACTCATCAGCGAATTCGAGTTTGGAGTTTGGCATGGCCAAAAAATTTTGGCATGGCGTCGAAAGTGACGTTAGTGGACTTTGCTTTCAAAGAACACACAAAGAACAAATATACAGAGTCCGCAAATTAAAAGCTTTGGTGGTCAAATGAAAATCGAAAAAAATAAAACAATGTGCCACTGGAAGTTTGTGGTTAGAGTATCCGAAAGTTCGGGGACGAGAGCGGGGAAGAGGGAGAGTGGTCGGTTGGGGTCAGGCTAGGTGCGATTTCTTTAAGAAACTATACCATTTTACCAAAAATTCCAAATTCCGGTCAGATGACCAGATGATCTGACCCGAGTCTGGTCAGTTCGGAATTTAGTTAGCGTTGAAACTCCAAGAATTTTAAACGCGATGCAGACTATGTTCATTCATTCTTTGGGTGTTCTTTGAATGCGCAATCACCAAGCCCTTTTTCTTGTCCAAACTCCGATCATTTTGATTCTTTTTTTGCTCTCAATAATTTCCTGTTCCACTTGCCATGTTCTTCGCGCTGTCCCAACCTTTCACTTTTGATTATCTATGACTAACTAACACTACGGTTACAATGTGTCCGTAATCCGCGTCCGCGTCCGCAAAATTTTTGATGGGTGGTTACAATGCAAAATGCATTTTGCGGATGACTTTTCGGTCCGCAAAGACGGATGCAGACGCGGATGAAAACGCGGATGCATTGTAACCACCCCTTGCGGATCCGAACGCGGATCGTCCAGCGCGGACGGAAAAACGGAGCAGAAAATGAAAATCCATTGTAACCACCCAGAGAACGGATGCATTGTAACCACCCAAATCCAGAATATTGGGTCTTTTATTATATATAATTATACCAAAATGAAAATAAAATTATTAATATTATTTAACTCTTCCTCGGTTTCTTCGCCCAACTGTGCAAGTGCCTTTTCAGTCGATTTCAAACTTTGCATAAGTTCCTTTTCAACTCCGCCATATCCGCCTGAATTTAGGATTTTTTAAATAAATAAATCAATTTTTTAATCAAGCTAAAAAGCAAAATTCACCTGAGAATTTACGCTTTTTTACCATTCCCTCTGAAATTGCCGGTGAACTTGCAGGAGTCGGACGCTGAAAAATATAACAAAATTTATCAGAGCTAAAAAATATATAAATCTGAATTATTTTAGTTGAATATTGATACATACTGATGATGAACCGAGATCAATTCCGGTAAATTCCATGCCGATATCTTCATCCTCGTCTGATACCTCTTCCTCTTCCAACGATGTCTTTTTTACCATTGTAGAAGTGCTCCTGAAATTAAAATTATTTGACAATATAATCTATGATTTTCATCTTTACTCTTTGCGCGGTTCCAATGTGCGGTCCAGAAACTCCATGCTCGCGAAAAGATCCCATTGGGGATCATCATCAGCTCCACTCCCTGTTGGTTTTTTGCCTGTCTTCTTCAAACGAATGTAGTAGTCGCGCACTGATCGCCATCGGGCCAAAGCTGACTTTTCATCTTGATATAAATTAAGTATTCGGGCATTTTGGGGACTAAGAATATACCGGGATAACCGGATTCGGCAGCAATTTCGATCCAAGCAGCGGCCCGCGCGACTTTGTCTTTATACTTTTTATCCTTTTTGTGGTAAACACATGGAAAGCGTCGAACGGCCTCTATTAATTCGCGAGTGTTCCCCTTTTTTTCTTCTTCGAATGACATTTTCCGATAAAAATGTATTTAATCTATTATAAATTTAAAAAAAAGTACTGGATACTGTATTTTCTCGAAATTATTTTGGCGAACACCAGTGAGAGGGGTAGAAAGGAGGATAGTGTAGGTTCTTATTAATAATTAATAATAGGAGAGAAAGAAAGAAAGGGCATTGGATGAGAAAAATCCGGATAAATACAGCAACAAATTGTTGACAGCTGCACATTTTTGCGATTTTTCTACTTTGTTGACAGCAGCTGCACAATTGTGCCTAGAAGGGGCAACTTGCAAGCGAAAGCTTTCTTTCATCACATCAACACATCATCACCTCCTTTTTTCGTTTCATGTCAACAGTTCAACGAATGATTCATCATTATGTTCTTTTATTTCATCATTACAAAAAAAGAAAATTATGAAGTGAATTGAATTATATGAAGAAATAAATCAAATTTTAATTTTTTTTTACATTTTAAAAGCCTATATATTTGATGATGACACGAAAATATTCTTTTAGGTTTTTTAATATTTTTAAATCTGATTTTTATAGGAATTTATATTTTCATATTATTTTGCAATATGTTGTGGTGTGTAGTATATTTTATATTATGTATCATAAAAGTGAGTTTTGCGGACGTTTGCGGACGAAAATATCAAATATTTTGATATTGTCCGCGTCCGCAATCCGCGTCCGCAATCCGCAAAATTTTAGTCATTGTAACCACTTTCTCCACGTCCGCGTCCGCGTCCGAAATGTCATCCGCGCTCTTCCGCGTCCGCGTCCGTCAAGGGTGGTTACAATGGGTGGTTACAATGCATCCGCGTTTGTATCCGCGTTTGCGTCCGTTTTACAATCCGTTTTACAATCCGCGCTGGGTGGTTACAATGCATCCGCGCTGACATCCGCAAACTCATCCGTTTTGCGGTCCGCGTTGGCATCCGCAAAACCAACAAAGGGAACGCGGACGCGGACGCGGATTGCGGACACATTGTAACCGTAGTGTAAGACCGTAGACCAAATCGTCCAATTCAACTGGTCTGAATCTTGTCCGTCCAAAAAATACAACCTGCTGATTGTTGTAATTATTCTTTCCTATTTAAGCCCTTGTTGTTGCCCTGATACCAGTCAGCCTGTCAAGCAGCCCAAATTATCCTCTTTTCCTTTTTTAATTATCCTTCTTACTCAGACTAAAGTAGGAAATGCGCTTTTTATTTCCTTTTCTGCTCATTGTCCTTGTCGTGGCAATGGCCTCCTATGGAGCTGAAGCCCAAGTAAAGATTTGTGGGAATAAAAATAACTAGGCCTGAAACTGAACCATCTTACAAGTCCCTACCTCGATCAATCCCTCCCCCCGAAACCTACCTCGAATCAATCCCTCCCCCCCCCCCTNTTTTTTCGCCTCTTGGTTAAAGACCTTTCCACCACTGTAAGACCATTTTTTCCGGTCAACATTGATTTATGCTCAAAATGTGAAAAATTCGTTTATTAGCAAATAATTCTGTTATGCACTCAGACAAAATCAAAGAAACCAAAAAATACAATTATTGTTCTACAGTACACAAAATTGCCTTTGGGTCAATGCCAAAATTCATTGGTTTGTACTAAGCAGGCGTTGGACCCACACCGGAGACCTGTGCTTAAAGCATGTGGAAAAATTATTTAAAATTATTTTTTCTCATAATTTTTCCATATATGGGCATCTAGTATTTTGGCTATAAGCATAATTCACCATGCTCTATTTTATCGCCTGAATCTTCTCTCCTTAAAAGCGCAACACTTTGTGAGTGTTCCTTGTTAGACTCAAAATTTTCCAACATTTTCAGTCTTCTCCTTCGGCACCCAAGCCTGTCGCTTCTAGCGCCTTGGAAGTGGCGTTCGATGACCTGCAACTTTCGGTGAGCAATCTGCAAGTGTCGGTCAACAGCTTGAAGCTGAACGTGCCAAATCTACGCTTGACAATTGGGTGAAATGGACCATTTGGAACCAGAAGAATCGACCATTTCGATGCCATAAAATTATTATTGTTTCATTCAGAAAAATGAGTAAAGACATAAGCTTACTAATTTTTTAATATGCATTAATATTAAAAAAACAAATTTTATTTATTTTTTTGTTAAAATAATGCATTTTAAAAATAAAATTTCTGATGCTTATTTATGTTGGTTGAATTTTGACCTTAGATAAGGATCTGACGGAATCCACATAATTTTTTGCATGATCTCTGCATTTTTTTTTGCTATATTCTTGAAAACAATTTGGCTGAAAATTCGACCCAAAATCAACAGGTACTTGTTAGGAAAACATAAGTTAGGATCTAACTTTTTAGCCAAATTCTACTGAATTCGTCAAATCCATGGCCCTCCAGGCGCCACTCAACGATAAATACAAAGAATATTCCACAGTGTTCCGGACCCTCAACATCATTGAGCATTTTGATGATTTATATGTATTTGAAGATGATTTATACATAATTATTTATTCCATTATTTTTGAATTTCGAGGGTTTTTTTCTCCAGAATTATCCCGAAATTTTGGAGTTTTTCCTCAAGAAACAATTTATTATTAAATGATATGTAAACAATGGCTGTAATTCCCAATATTTGTGATAAATGTTGGAAAATTTCAAGTCAATTTATTGGTCAGCAAAAACCCCTTTATGTGGGAATTTTTCATAAGATGTGATCAGTAAAGCAAATATATGTAGTTTAATCTTCACTCTTCGTGGTCCATACAGGCTCTTTTTTGGACTGTGTAGATCCTTTCTTATTAAGAGATGCTATAATTCTTGTGATATTAATCTTACAAACATTTAGAAAAATCTTACGTGATGTCTTACTGCTATAAAATTTCAGGCGTTACATAGTTAAAAGGATGGACATTTTGAAAACCCTAAAATCAACAGGGGGACCCTTTTCATTTGAAAACCAAAAAAATAATTTTTCTTTTCTTCCATTTTTTAACCTTTTTAACTACTTTTTTGAGCAAAAGCTTTGGAAATAACAAAAAAAATTTCATTTTTTCCTAAAGGGGGGACCCTTTTGGTGATTTTTCAAAAAGTCCATCCTTTTAACTAGCGCCAAATTTCACTAATCAGTTCAACATTTTTTTGCCATTTGATAGGAAAACGGAAAAAATTCAAAAATCAACCATCAGATAGTCCAGCAGAAAATGAAAATCGGATCTTTTAAGAATAATTGGCAAAATATCGTCCTAAATAGTGGTATTTAATTATATTATTTATTGCTATTAATTTCAAACAAATGATGCTTATTATGGCAAAAAGTGTGGTTTAGGGAAGAAAAAAGACGAATAATTTACCAAAATTTAGTGTTCCTTTTCTAACAACACAATAAAGTGAAAAATGTTAATTAAATTATTAAATTTTCTTTAAAAATTTAAATTTTCATCATTATTTAAGAAAAAAAAGTTTTCTTTTATTTATTATTCTTTAAAAATCAAATTTATTGTTCAAATTGTCTCACTCAATTCAGCTAACCTTTCTACAAAAAACCATTCTTTTTTTATAAAAAAATTGGATAAATAATCTTTTGATTGATATAAATTTCGAATTTTTCTATTGTTAATTATGAGGCTCTCCATCGAATTCAATATCGATATTTCTATTGTTATTTTTTCATAATTTTCCATCAAAAAAAGGGAACATATAATATAAGTGTTCAATCAATTCAGCCATCTTAGAATTACTAATTATTTTAACAAATTACTTAAGAGTAATTTTTATATTGAAAAAAATTTAGCTTCTCCAACAAAGTGTTAAATAACCTTTCCAATAGGTTTAGAGCTTGTCTAAGCATGTACAAAAATACTCCATGAAATATCCATAAAAACTAGTAAATATAAACTAAAGCCCATAAAGATCGCGTACTATAACTAGGTCTAGAAATTAACGCATCGATTAACACTTAGAAATCAAAGAAAATAAATCTCCAATAGGCTTATAAGTTTGGTCTAATAGGGTCTATAGTTTTTAATAATCCATTATAAAAATTTTGTTTTTTATTTTTTATTTTTTGAATAATGAGACTTAATTTTATTTACATTTTATTTCAACCATATTATTTATTATTCAACTTAACAAATACATCAAAAATAAATAACGCCTCTATGATTTAGTTTAGAAAAAAATTCCAAAACAATAATGTTCCATTTATTCTTTTATACAACCCTCCTGACATCTTATTTGAATAGCCATGAATACGATGATCTACATCTACATCTTCATGTCTACGAAAAGGAAAAGGATGGGGTTAGTAAATGGCTAATTAATAACATTAGCAAAATCTAATAATGTGTTTAGTTAGCGAAAAATAGTTAAGAATGCTAATAGGTAATTCATAAAACATTTATTTGATGCATAAAAATTCTGAAAATTTTTGTACATAATTAATTGACGATTTTTCCATCGATCAAAATAAATTATTTCGGTGCTTTTAAATGAATTATAATTTTGTTAATCATTTTATTATTCTAATAGGGAAAACTTCCCTAATTATGCGAATTCGATTTTGCATGGTTTATTCATGTTATTTTTTATAACATGAGTGACAACCTTGGAAATTTAGAAGTTCAAATTCTATTCTAACTATTAGGAAAATATAATTATTGATGTTCAAACCCTATATAAAACGGTCGTTCATTCACGTAGACCAATATAATTATTATGTATTCGCTTAAGGAGATGTCCTAAAAAATGTATATTTTAAATGTAAATTAATCCATTGCCCGAACGAGACTTATTGCGCTTTCAAAAAGGGTATCACCAAGATTGGAGACCGTCCATGGGAGCCGTATTTATACCCGAAATGCGTGAAGAATAATGAAGAAATTAATGAGCACGCTGACAACGATGGCAACAACAGAATTGTGACGAATGGACCAGGGGTAGGAAAAATTTACAATACTATTGAAAATTAATTGAAAAAATTATTTTAGCGTGAAATATCGTCAGCTTAGTCATTAAGAAACATTAAAAACAAAAAAAANTGAAAGATTAGAAAAATATGAATATCAAAATGAAATTTCATTTTAATAAATTTTCTTAATTTTAGAGATTTATTATACTATATTTTTTCCAAATTTTGCACAGTGTAACTTAATCAAATGTGCCCAGGGTTTTCAATGCCAAGTCCTTGTCGGCATTGCAAAAATTGCCAATTCGCCTTACACTGAGTCGTTGGGAGGTGGGTTTTTCTCTATGAGTAAAATGAAAATCCAAATTTAGGTTTTCCACAATGCACGAACGCAAAATCACCCTACAATGTCCCCTTTAAAACAATCCCAAATGGACTTGGGGTTGGTTTTAACTGCGAATCATACCAAAAATTCCTAAGGAAAAGAGAAAAAAACGTTTCAAGTTTTACTTAACTAATAACTGGAGAAAAGCAAAGTTTGGTATAGAAAAATAGTTTTGTGCCTCTTTTATTACATATTTATACCTATTTATAATAAATGATGATCATGTTATTTTTACTATTATATATAAAGTTTAGCAGATTTTACATCTCCTTTTTTTATTAAAATAGCAATACAGCACTACATTACTAAATTTTGGTGAGCAAAAAATACATACTTCTGGTGAGTAAAATCTAGTCTCATATGTTAAAATCTTTTTTGTCCATAATTTAATAAAATGAATAAAAAAATTGATTAAGCAGAAGAAAAATAGATATTCACTTTTCTTTACATGCCAGCAAAATTTTAATTTAAAAAATTATTTGAAAGAAAATTTATGAAAATTACCTCATTCAATAATTAAGCCATATTTAGTGTGATAAATGGCCGCCGACCCCCTGTCCATGTGGTAAAAAGTGTATTTATCTGAAATCCCGAGATTTTTTTCGGGATTTTCAAAAAATTCTTAAAAAATGTAAAATTTTTTAAAGAAAAATTCAAAAAAAAATTAAAATAACATTATCAAATCATAATAAACTCATTCATTATCATGTTCTGCATCGTCTTTCTCTTCCTTTTTTAAAAGCGCGGAAAGACCCATCGGTGGTAGGACTTTAAAAAAAGCCCAATGTGGCCAGTCTATATGAAAACTCTTAAGTTAATTTGTTATAAAAAGTCAATGTGCAGAATTTTAATCTCTATCTGATGGTATTTTTATTTTTTCGAAATTCGAACAAAAAGTTCGATTTCCCCCGAAAAAACTCTATTTTTCGAATCTTTTGAAGTTCGAAAAATTAAAAATACCTGCAGATAGAGCATAAAATTCTGCACAACTTTACTTTTTATACTTTTGGTCTAACTGGTCTAACAAAAAAGCTAAAAAAAAGTTTTCGGCCAAGTTTGCATTTGGAACTTTTTTTAACGCCCTAGCACCGTCATCGCCGCCGTTTTATCCCAAACCGATTCGCCATTTTATCCAAGCCGATACGGTTCATCGCCTGTTGTTCTATGTAATGTCGTTTCATCGCCCAATTGCAAACAATTTTTCGAAGACCACAGATTTCAAAAATTTTCACAGCAATTGTGAAATTTTTTTTAATTTTCACAGCAAAAATTGTGAAAAAAATATATTTAGAATATCTTAGCCTTCTAATTTTTTTTTGAAAATCCGAGGTCATTGATTTTTTTTGAAAATTCTAGGCCTTTGAAAATTTTCACAGCAAAAATTGTGAAAAAAATAGATTTAGAATATCCTAGCCTTCTGATTTTTTTTAAAAATCCGAGATCATTGATTTTTTTTTTGAAAATTCTAGGCCTTTGAAAATTTTCACAGCAAGAGATTGCATGATTTTTTTTTTAATTTTCATTTTGTAATAGACCAAAATGTGTGCTTTAATGATACAAAAAACAATGCCTACGTTTCCAATCAAAACTCGGCATCCGATTCCCATCGGTCCATTTTTCGACCCGACAAAAGTATTGCATCAAAAATTTTTGCGCTTTGAAATGAATATTCAATAAATGGGAAAAATCTGAAAAAATTCACACATATTACCCATTGATGTCTGAATGTATTCGGCCTTTCAAACCTTGGCAAAACTAATCAAATATAAGAGAACGGCGACCCCACAAAATGGCTTGGAAACTGGGGTCTAACTTTGAAAAATATTTCCGACGTGTTACCAAAGGAGTGAAATTTTAATTTTATGCTGGTTGTAATGCCCATCCATTATTACCAAAATGGCCATAGCTCATAGAATGTTTCATGAAATTTTTAATTTGATGGCTTATTATAATACCCCAGGTATAAGTATCAATAAGAAAAAATTAATGGGCCATTTCTCTTGATGAATCGAGAAGTAGAGTCATTTAAATGGAAGGTGGTCACCTACTATTACTGTGCATTTGTCTAATCAAAAAATGATACCCTATCTAGCACCGCTGGTAATAATTTTAATAGGTACTAGTCTATGGCGTTTTTGTAGAACAATGGATGAGCATTACAATGCAACAGAGCATAGCCAAACTCCAAACTTGAAATTGGAGAGAACCTAAAAAGTACAAAAAGGAAAGGAAAAAGTTAATAGAGATAACATGATTTTTGCATTGTGAAAATAAAATATTCAATCATAAGGCGATTGGTCAAATTAAAAAAAGCAAAATATAAGATTCAAATTTAAAAAAATCAAAAAAATTTCGGGATCCCGGCCGGGATTGAAATCTTGAATTTCGGGATTCGGGATCCCGCGTTCGGGATCGGGATCGGCAATTTCGGGATCGGGATCAAAAATCCCGATCCCGAAACATCGGGATCCCGGGATCCCGATCTACCCTACTTCAAACCATAATCAAGGGTCACTGGCGACCCAGCACTTGCAATTCGAACCAATTATAACTAGAACGCGGAATAAATATTTATTGTAATAAGAATTTTTATTTGCTTTAATTTTAACAAAAGCTTAACATCTACATCACGTGAACCATCACATCATAATCTGTGGGTGTGCTAAGCGGCTGTATGTACAAACCATACCTTGGCAAGGGGGGCGGTTTCGAGTCTCCGAAATTCCCAATTTGTATGGGCGTCGCCAATTGTTATGCTCCAATCCCAATGACGAATAGTAAATAAAATAATTATTTAAGTTAAAGTGGAAAATAATATTGGGCGAAAATATATTGGGTTCGGTGGAGCAAAAGAAATATGGAAATTGGGAAAGATATGAAAGTAATTTGGGGATGACAATGGGGAATGAATTATGGAAGGAGGGGAAGGGTCTACAGTATCTAATCGATAATGGGAGGGACAGATTGGTCAGGGACACATGTGATCATCAATCGGGTCCCACCCGAACAGGAACTAATTGGTAGAATTTAGGAGTTTTTACTTGAGATTTTAGAGGTTTAGTAGCCAGATTTAACTTACAATAAGATTTTATTCTGCTTAAAATACAGTTCAAATTTTAAAATTTTTAGTAAATGTTTCGAATTTTACGAGATTTTTCATATTTTTCGAGGTTTCGAAATTCGAGATCTCGAAGATTTTTCGAGACCGATCTCGATTCGAGATTCTCGAAAAAACTTGAAAAATCTCGTCTCGATCCGATCTCTAATACAGACGACGAGAGAAGGTGGGATGGGAAACAGTGGGATGGGAATACAACTATAACGGCGGAGACTAGGTGATTCGGGGCGCTTAGGAATAGGAACAGTCACTCTATGTGATGCTGAGGTTCTATGTCGTTTCCTAAAATTTTTTAGCAAAAACGGGTTTCATTGAACTGAATAGTGAATAACCAATAGAATAAACCAATTAATAAATTTTCAAAAAAAGAAATACTAGCAAGAATCCTTTTAATCATTTTTTGTCTGACGGGACGAATTGATTGGACGAATAGTTGTAGCGTCGTACTGAAGTGATTCCTTCTTGGAGATCTAAGTCATGTATGTCCTGAGGTTTGTTCTTCAGTGAAATTTTTAATTAATTTCAAATAATAATAATACTTTTTACAGGTTCTGCTCAACAGCACACATTCAATTCATTTATGGGTTTAGGATTTATAATTCATTGAAGCATATGTCTACAAATTTTCGTAATAACGTCATACAAAATTTTATTGTATTGGTTTATTCCATTGACAAGGCAATTATTTTGACTTACAGATCGAATCATGGTCGGTAATCTAGGTGCAGCACTTGACTACTCATAAATCAGTTCTGGTTAAACTATGTCTTTTTATGGTTGGATCGTTGGATGACGTATATTTTTTGTTATGGTTATTAAACAAAATTTATAACATTAAAACAAAAATCAGTACCGAAAGCACAATTGTTATCTGTATAAAAGCTTGGTTCCTTTAAATATATCCCATCCTGTATTTTTACTAAATTAAATTGACAAAATAAAGTTTTCTTGAATTTACTGCCTACTAAAAAATGTCATTCTTCATGCAAATTTTTTTCTTCTTTTTGGCCTTATGCTTAACAATCCTGGATGCACCGCGCCAAATGGTATATTTTTAAATTATTCGTCTTAAACATGGAATATTAAATTTATAAGATTTTGGTATTAAAAGGAGGGATCAAAACACATGACCATATCAGTATATGATCATATTTCTCAGTTTTTAAGTTGGATCTCGAGTATCGGTCTCGGATATTGAATCTTAATTTTTTATATTGTATATCTAGCATTTCGGGGGAACGACCTTTTTGTTGATAGTTAAACTTTATATATATTATTCATTGTTCCATAATTTAATATATCAATTTTAAAAAAGGATCTAAATTCGCATCTAAAATTTACAGTGCAAAAGCTTCAAAGTTCTGAAAATAGTTTTACTTTTGTTTGATTAAATATTTGCAGATTTATTATAGAAATTGTTACAAAAAATTTAAAAAGTCTCGATCACGAATATCGGTCTCGTATCTCTGGATAAAATATTGATCTAGCTTTATCGTCTCGGGATAGTTTTGGCTCTCGAACATCACTAACTCTATACCGATGTGCATTAGCTTTTTCTTTATATGATCTTATCGACCATATCGATCATCATTTTAATCGTCCAGCCATCTTCTTACACTATTTAAATGTATATTTTCATTTTTAATTATCTCAATCATTTTGGTCTCTCCTAGAAACGCCCCCGATGACGTCACGGAGTGAACCGGATGCGTATGCTGACGCGTTGTGCTGCTCTGTTTGCCTGGAAGCGTATCGTAAGCCGCGTATGTTGCCTTGCGGACATACAAACTGTACACATTGTCTGGAAGAATGGAAGCAAAGGGATAAAAACGACATCCTCCTTTGTCCGCAGTGTCGCAAGGAATGCTCGATTCCGGTGTCAAAGTTGCCAGTGAATTATGCTGTCGAAGTTTAGTTTTGTTGAAGAATTTACTAAATTATAAACTAACCATATTTATCATTTAATTACTTTATATGACAATTACTTGTTCCATTTTAAAAAAAAATTAGAGGATGCTCTATTTTTTCGACTGATTTAGCAAACATTTTAATTTCACTACTTCATTCAATTATCCGATATGGAAGAAAATTGATATAGAAATCGTTTTAGAGCTGGTTGCAGGAATAAAGAAGCAGGAACAAGATCAACATGTGGTGATTTTTTAAATATAAATCAGTTATATGATAATCATTTCAGTTAGATAAAAAAACTAATATTCTAAACATGACGATTTAAGGTGTGTCCCATAAATATAACCTCACCCCTATTTTGGTTAATTTGACATTTTCTACTGGTCAGATAAAGCTAAAAATTGACGAATTTGCCCCATTTTGGAAAATATTAATGTTTGTAAAATATAAAGTGAATTTTCCAAAAGAAAAAATATTTTTCGATCTTATATCCAAAAAAAAGGTGTCCCAAAAATATAACCTCACCCAACCAAAGTCCAATTTTAAAGAAAAGAAAAAATCTGAAAAAATTCACGCAAACTTATATAGCCTAGATGATCAAAAAATGCTATGAAACCAATCCGCTTCTTTGGTTCCATCATGGAGATCTGAGTACCCTCAAAATGGCTTGAAAACGGGATTTTTGGAAACAAAAAATTCCTCTGGCCTGAAATGCATAATGAAGTGGTCTGTTTTTCTGCTGGACATTTAGTAGAGATATGGGTCTACAAAGTACCGTTAACTGCTTTCTCATAGCCCCGTTAATTAAGAGTAACAGGACTTGAAATTTTGAGCATTCAAAATCCCATTGAAAACACGGTAATTTTAGTACTGTAAAATTGATCGAAGTGGAACTCCATGATGAGTGAGGCAAGAGGATTTCAACCAATGATATTTAGTAGACCCATATCTGTACTAAATGTCCAGCAGAAAAACAGACCACTTCATTATGCATTTCAGGCCAGAGGAATTTTTTGTTTCCAAAAATCCCGTTTTCAAGCCATTTTGAGGGTACTCAGATCTCCATGATGGAACCAAAGAAGCGGATTGGTTTTATAGCATTTTTTGATCATCTAGGCTATATAAGTTTGCGTGAATTTTTTTCAGATTTTTTCTTTTCTTTAAAATTGGACTTTGGTTGGGTGAGGTTATATTTTTGGGACACCTTATTTTTGGACACCAACCAGAAACTATGCTTTCTTTATCGATATTTCATTTTTATATTTTCCACACATTAATATTTACTCAATTTAAGCTAATTCACCAAATAACAGCTTAATCTGAACATTGAAACATAGCAAACTTGTATAATTAGGGGTGAGGTTATATTTATGGGACACACCATAGTCTAATCTGTATCGAAAACCCATTTTTTCATCAATGGGGCAATTATTTTCGTCAGGAAATAGGACCAATGAGGGAATATTTTGAGAATCAGAATTTTTAGATATTTATTAAAAATTTAGCTCATCAGCTTAAGATATAATGAAGATAACATCTATGGGGCTTATTTTCTCCTAAGGATCGATTCAAATGGATCATTTATTTAAATTTGATCATTAATTCAGTTCCTTATATTATTGGTCTAAAGCTTGAACTTTTATCACCCTAAAATCATTTGTAGGAGGCGATTACGGCCAATGCGGATGCATATGAAGTGAAAATTATGGAGGATAAAATTGTAAATCCTATTAATGAGATAGCATCAAAAAAAGAATCGGATGATGTGTGGAAATTGGAAAGGAAGGTGATATATAGCTGGAAGAACTGGAGATTGATCCGCACCAAGCATTACTTGTACATCTGGTGCAATAATAGTGCGTTGAACGCTGCGTTCCAATTGGAGTATGTAGCAGGAATGATTTAAATAATTCACTTTTTTAGATCTTTTAATATATATTTTTTAATTTTATCAAGATCAATGCCATCATTTTAAACTTATTTAAAGTGAGTCATAAAATAGACGGATTTTTTATTTGATTTTTTCCTAATTTCCACACATCATCTTATTCATTTTCGATGGCTCCAGTTGGAAAAAATTTTTGTCCAGAAATTTTGGTAATAATTTTTCAAACATTTCCAACTAGAGCCACCGAAAATGAATAGGATGATTTGTGGAAATTAGGAAAAAATCAAATAAACGATCCGTCTATTTTATGACGAATCGTGTGACCTATTACTACTCACATACTTAAATTTTAGACTTATTTCTGGATGGTTTTCATCCTTCAAGAGTGATCGACTGTGCACTCAGCTCACACCTGAAAGAGTGTGCCACGACAAAAAAGAACACGTTTGTTTGTGGTCCATCGCTAAAATCGAAAAAGCAAAGGCCACCGAAAGCACAATTGTTATCTATATAAAAGCTTGGTTTTCTTTAATTATATCCCATCCCTAAAATTAAATTGTCAAAATAAATTCTTGAATTTACTGCCTAATAAACAATGTCATTCTTCATGCAAATTTTCTTCTTCTTTTTGGCTTTATCAGAAATGCTTAACAATCTTGGCACCAAATGGTATATTTTAAATTATTCATCTTAAACACGGACACGGAATATTAAATTTATAAGATTTTGGTAGTAAAGGTGGGGGGGTATGCTTAATAACTTATGGGACGGGGGAGGAATCGAAACTTCGAAACACATGACCATATCGATATATGACCATATTTCTCGATTTTTAAGTTGGATCTCGAGTATCGGTCTTGGATATTGAATCTTAATTTTTTATATTTATATCTAGCATTTCGGGAGAAAGAACTTTTTGTTCATCGTTAATCATATATTATAATTGTTTTTAATTTTTTATAAAGAATTGATAAAATTTTAAGAAAATGAACTCAAGTCTAGCTCCCAAGAAAATTGATATAGAAATTGTTTTTAGAGTTGGTTGCGATAAAGAAGCAGGAACAAGATCAGCAAGTGGTGATTTTTTAAATATAAATCAGATATATGATAATCATTCCAGTAAGATACAAAAAACTAGTATTCTAAACACGACAAATTAGTCTAACCAGTACCGAAAACCCATTTTTTCATCATGGGGCAATTATTTTCGCCGGGAAATAGGACCAATGAGGGATTATTTAGTTTCTTGAGAATCAGTATATTTAGATATTTATTAAAAATTTAACTCATTAGCTTAAGATATAATGAAGATAACATCTATGTATCTTATTTTCTCCTAAGGATCGATTCAAATGGACCGTTTATTTAAATTTGATCATTAATTCAGTTCCTTATATTGTTGGTCTAAAGAACTTTAAACACCCTAAAATCATTTGTAGGAGTCGATTACGGCCAATGCGGATGCATATGGGGTGAAAATTATGGAGGATAAAATTGCAAATCCTATTGATGAGATAGCATCAAAAAAAGGATCGGATGATGTGTGGAAATTGGAACGGAAGGTGATGTATAGCTGGAAGAACTGGAGATTGATCCGCACCAAGCATTACTTGTATTCGTAAAAAATTGTCTTGTATTCGTAAAAAAGATTATTCCAAAAATCTTTGATTTTTTGCTGACCGATACCCTTATTCATTTTTGATTTAATAAAATAATTATTTCGGAAGATAAAGATGATGATTGTTCTAATCAACGGTCCATAAAATTTGGAGGACTCTTAGCACGAGTTCTGACTGGCGCTCTTCTTGTTACGTCGTCCCTAAGCGGAGCAATGGCCAACAAGAATGAAATCGCTTTTAAACCCGCGGCATCAAATGGAGTTGGGCACCGAAGATTGATGATCGCATAAAGCCAAATTCCGGCACCGATTGTGCCAAAACAGGTCGGGAATGAAACTTGAAGCATAGTTCAAATTCTTCGTAAATGAACATTTTGGCTATAAAAATGTCATAAAATAATTTTATTATTTTTCTTAATATAGGTCAACCAAAGTGCGACTACGGACGATTATAGACCCATGCAACCGGGACATTCGCCGGGGTTGGACACTGAAAAAATTGGAATTACAATACACATGTGCAGATTTTTCGTAAAATTTCGTTCTTCACATTTCGTTCATTTTCGTAAAATACCTAACTAACTTTTTATTCGAATTTCTAATATCTAAAAATATCAGGACAAAATTTTTCAGAGCTTTATCGCAGGAAGAGTTGGTCTAACAAATCTTATAAAAAGGTTTTGGAGAACGATTTGGGTTTTGGCACCTTTTTTAAAACGCCATAGCAACTTGGGTATACTTGGAATTTGGAATAGAGACATCCCTGGAATCGGAGGTATACTATGTGTTTTTAATATTCGCATTCAAAATTAATATTTTCTTTTTCAACTATTACTTGATAAAAAAGGAATAAATTTTGTAACTAACTTTAATTTTTTAAAAATGCTCCTGTATAACAATAATATGTTTAATTGTGAGATAGTATGGGTGAGAAAATAGTGACGGCTAATTGTAAGATTTTATTACATAGCTGGCCTGCAAGAATGTTGTGCAAATTGCTGCCGTGGTCTTGATCTTTTGCGCCCACTCATACTGATCAATCTTAAAATTGATTTAATTAGGGTATGTTTTTAGCTTTTTTGGAATGGGGAAGAAAAATTGGAACAAAAAGCACATGAGTAATATGCCAAAAAAAGTAAATACGTAAAATTAGACCCTTTCCTAAGGAAATTGCACCATTTTGCTTTATAAATTTAATGTTTTTTTCCACTGAAATTTTTCCCTACTTTATGGATTTATGTATCTATATTCGTTGTATTTATAGCTCTCATATTGTAAACTATCTTATAGAACATTGTTTTATATAAGGTTTATTTTTCAATATCAAAGAAAATAATCTGCATAGTCTAAAAATTTTGCCTTCAATTTAGCATTAAATAATGGCAAATTTTGCACAAATTTTCTTGAGCTTTCTTCTTATACTCGAAGTTCTCAATACTCCTGGCTGCACCTCACCAAATGGTTAATCATTTTAATTTATCAATATATAGATAACATCAATCTTATTAATTTGGAATATTTAAGGGTTTTATTTTCATTGCCAAAAAATTCCATTTTTATTTAAACTAGATTAAAAAATTCTATGAAAGTATTTGTATTGCTTCCCTTTTTCATGCTACTTTTCCACTTGCTAACACTGCAAATAGTTTGACAATAGAATCTTTATTACAGGGTGTGCCAAAAGTCCTGTTACATAGAAATTAATGAATATCTTTTTATTTCTTTTATTTAAATAACAATCAAATACTGTCAAAAGATAGGTAATAACATAGGGAACCAATACAATCATTGTGATTCAAAATGCCCGCCCTTAGCAATAGCCAGGATACAGAGACGAAGTCGTTTGGAAAAATTTTCGGTAATGCGCCGCAACTTTTGGACCGGAATTTATCCCATTCTCGAAGAAGGCTTGCATAAGCGACTCCAAATTTTTGTGAGAAGTAGCACAGGCCCTGGCCTCCAAAATGGCCAAGATGGAATAATCCATCTGGTTCAGATCGGGAGAATATGGAGGTCATTCTTGGGCCGTGATAAACCCGGGCAGAGGGTCCGGCACCAGGCCTGAACCTCGAGCTCCTTTTGGGTTGGGACAAAATGCAATTTAAAAAACCGTTCTTGGTACCAAAAAGTAGCCCATAGAACGAGCTTTCAAAATGCCTCGGAGATTTCCCCATATGTAATAAACTTTGTTGATTTTGACCCCTAGGTACCCAAAAATCTGGTTTTTTCTGCCCATGGATAAACTCCAGCCCAAACTAAAACTTATGAAGTGTTTTTCGAATAACTGGCAATATGGTCAGAAAGAGGAGGATGTTTTGCACATATTCTGTCATTCTGATGATTATGAATAGGTTTGATTGTGAAAAAAATTCATCCGGAAGAAGGTTGGGGGGTACCCGCGGCGCGCTGAAGGAGCAATCCAAATCTTTGGGACACAATTTCTTTAATTTATTTGCAAGAGAAGCTGAATTTTTTAGGGTTTGTAGGGCACGATATATAGTTCATTTTTGGTCATAAGCTAGATCTTTTCATACTGGTCTAGTATCCAATTTTTTCTTGGAAATCCATAGATTGCGGTAAACTGGCTTCTAGAGCCTCTGTTCATTCCATTGGATATTGAGAGATATTGATCTCTAGCTCTTTTTGAAAGCCACTAGTGTATCATTCAATCTAGGTATAACATTTGATTTTTTCCTTTTGATAAATTTTTATTGGAATTTTTTGATGGATTGGTAGACAATTATCCTAGCGACGCCAAGTAGGGTTGCAATTTTGGATGCTCTTATTTCTTGTTGGATGATGTTATTTCCGAAATTCAAAGATTATATCTTAAAGAGAATTGAATGGGCTACACAATAAAAAAAGGTGATTAACAATCGCTTTTCTTAGAAAAAAGTTAGAGACGAAGAAATGAGTGTAACAGGACTTTTGGCGCACCCTGTATACTAAATTTAATATATAAAGACATTTTAAAATTCACTTTTTGGAATATTCAATTTTTTCTTTTCTGATTCCACATATTTTTATTGCAATTTTTTTCATCCTCAATTAAGATTACCTATAAAAATGGCATTACAAAAAATTAATGAGTTAAATCAATTGTAAACCTCCAAAGCAGAATGCAATTTATGAAATATGCCATAGAAAAAAAGTTTACTGTAAATCTCTCCATCTGTTTAAATTTTGTAGAAATGAATTTTCTATAAGATTTCTAGATTTTTTTTTGAATAATTCAACTCCATTGTGTTTGG
This sequence comes from Rotylenchulus reniformis, assembly GCA_001026735.1. NCBI lineage: Eukaryota > Metazoa > Nematoda > Chromadorea > Rhabditida > Hoplolaimidae > Rotylenchulus > Rotylenchulus reniformis. The sequence goes on from LDKF01000497.1 coordinate 62,226, forward strand.
AATTAAAGAATTATTTCTACAAAATATAAATATTTAATTCCTGCAAAAGAATTGTAAGAAATAAAGGATAAGGATTCCAAAATTCCTTTTAGAAGCGAGTACGTCATCGTCCCAGACCGACGCGTACGCTGACGCGTTGAACTGCTCCATATGCCTAGAGCTATACCGCGAGCCGCGAATGTTGCCCTGCGGCCATACGAACTGCACGCAATGTCTGCAGGAATTTGTGCGCAAAAATGGTAAAGGCATCATCAGTTGCACCTTGTGCCGTGCGAAATGCCTACGACCAATATCAGAGTTGCCGCTGAATTATACTATTAAAGGTTGTTTTATTGATAAGAAAAAGGGTATACTTTTCAATATAAATGAATTTTATTTACCCCTTATTAGAAGGTGAGCTTATATATATTAAAGGAATATGACATATTCCTCTTTCTCTTATTCACCATATTATAACATATATTTGTATCTTAACTCAATCATTTCAAAGCCAAATTTAAAATCTTAATTCTAAAATCAACAATTTATGCTTTACTTAACAAATTACATTTATTCCGTTATAAAAAATGATTATTTTAGTTGTTCTTTATGGCCAAGCTATTTTTCTTGATCAATATTATAATTTTTAATCCCTATTCCAATATTAAAAAAAATTAATCCCACATTTATTTGAAGGGCGAAATTGTTGAGAATTTTGGCTTTTTTATAAATCGTGAAATTTTTTTAAATTTGGTTACAATAAGAGAGCAGCAACAAAATGAGTTAAAAAAGAATCAAATGGTGAGTTGCTATTTTATGTAAATAACTTTAGATGCATTAGATTTAGAATTTTATAATTCTACAAAAAATTTTGCAGTTATAGTTAAAAATGCTTTGAGGAAAGGAAGTCTAATATCTTTAAAATGCCTAAATATGTTTAAAATTTAAAAAGTTAAAGAGCACCATATTATCATATAAAGTTTTCTTTTATCAGCAGACCAAAAGTTTTTAAATTAGGTATAGTGTTCGGCAAAATGGTGCTGGTCTGGCCAGCATGGGCTGACCAGCAAAAATCCGACATGCTGGCCCGTCAAAAACCAGCATGCTGGCCAGACCAGCAAGGAACACTAATTAGGTATATTTATGTGGTAAGCACGTAACCTTTATTGGACTAATTAAATATTTTAACTATTTTATCTTTATCAATATTTTTTAGCAAAATGAATCTATAATGGGATACGGGAATGCTGAGTTTTTTGCTTTTCTAATAGAAACTTTCCTACTCCTGTGTTCGCCTCCTTTAGAATTTTTTATTGTAAAAAAACTACGAATCACTCCACCATTTTAGTGTCCGCGAGCCTAATAAGCCTACATGTTAACGATGTATAGGTAGCTCATAAGTCAATATCCAGAGGCTACTTTGGTATCATAAGAAGCCTGTATTTTTGCTCAACAATTGGCAGGATGATGTTTCGGATCCGAGCGAACAAACATCACCAAATGAGCAGCAGGATGTAACGGATCCACGTGAAGAAATAGGATCAGATGATGTGTGGAACTTGGAACAAGGGGTTCTCTATGGCTGGAATGATTGGAGACTTATCCACACCGATGGATCCCTGATTATATGGTGCGGTGGTATGGCTCTGAGATTTAGGTACGAGAATCAATTGATTATAAACTTTAATATTTTAGTGTATTTCTGTATTTGAATTGATTATAAATATTTTAGTGTATTTCTGTATTTGAATTGATTATAAATATTTTAGTGTATTTCTGTATTTGAATTGATTATAAATATTTTAGTGTATTTCTGTAAAAAAATAGTAAAATTTTGCTTCATTATATGAAAGAAAAATAATCCGTCATTATATGAAAGATAGTTGATATTGAAACTCGCTTTTTTGAGTCCCTGTCCCCGTATATAGAAAAAAGTTTCCCCGGAGAACCTACACACCCTCCCAATCATGGGAATAATATAACTTTCCAATACTATGGTTTCCATGGAACATAAAATAGTTAAATAGATACCTTTATATGTGATAAAATATGTAAAAAAAACATTATTTTTCTTTGATATAGTGACAATATCGCATTTAGGAATAGTGATAAAAATTTTCAATATCACATTTAAAAATAGAGTGATTAAAATTTTTATCTCTAGGCACTTTTCCAATGAATGGTTCTACTTCTTCAAGGACAATCGACTGGGCCTGATGCGCAACAATGGCCATTCACATTACCACTGCGACAATCCGGCCAACCGCGCGGAACTCATCGGCATCTTGCAACGTGCAGGGGCCGCAATCGCCTCGGGTGCTCAGATAGAGTCCATTCTCTCCGCTCCGTCGCGCGCATCGCGCACAATCCAATACGGAAAGTGGAAGCTGTCATTGGTTGATTCTGATAGCTTGCTGGTCCTCAATCAGTATCGACAACTGATCATCAAGGAGGATTCTGTCCATCTGTATGGTTCTGGTAATGATCCATTGACACTTTGGCAACGACCGGCAGAGCCATGGAGTGATGAATAATTTGTTGGGAGGAAATTTTTTGAAAAAAATGTTGAAAAAAAAATTTTCAGGATTTTTTGTAGATGCATCCAAACGAAATAGCAGGAAAATTTATCTTTTTAAATAAATTAATTATGATTAGAAAACCAATGGAGTGATCGATACCTAATTTTAGTGAAGATATTTTTCGACTTCCTTAAAGCTTTTAAGCTTTTTTTTAAAGCATTTTTAAAAGCCTTAAAGCTTTTAAGCTTTTTTTAAAGCTTTAAGACTTGCTTTAAGTTTTTTTTTTGCTTTAAGATAATTCCGTTGCAGTATAAATGGTATCAAGCAGTCAAAAAATATCGGACTTTTTCGTCAAAAGCCATTTAAAACTTTATTGATTACATAAGTACGACGATTGGTTCTCATCCTTCAAATATTTATTTTTTTAAATCTAATGACCTTTAATTCAATGGTAAAAAAAGTAATTTAATTTTAATTACTGAACGAAATAAAGAAGGATATAAAATAAAACGTCTTAAATCGGCATTCCTTTTTTTGATGTTAATGAAAAATAATTATTTTTATTATCATAATAAAATTCATATTTTATCGATATCTTTTATTTTTAGATTCTTTTTACTTTAAATTAGATTACAAAAAAAGAATTTATTTTCTTAACACAATATTAGAAAATGAAATAATATTTTATGAGGAAAAACTTCTAATCTCGACAAAATTGTCTTAATTTGGAGAAAAAACCTCGCAATACAGTATTATGGGTGAAAACTTGATATCTATTAAAAATCATAAAAATATTGTGAACTTTTCGAGAAGCACCCAGCACTTCCTAATAAAGAATGGGCGAATCAAAAAAGCCAGTCCCGTGGAAAACGCCACCCTCCTTGATGTCCTTTGACTTGGTACGCATAAAATGTGCTCCGCCCCTGTTGTGCAACACCTGTCCAGTTTCCAGTTTGCCAAGTAAGGAACCGAAAACTCCGAGTTCAGTGACCACCTCCTCAAAACTGGCATCCGCTTCCATTGGCTGCACCAACAAGTTCTGGATATAAAATGTTTATAATTATAATTAACGATAAATTTACAATTCGACACTAAAAATTATGCTTATAAAAAGCAAATATCGTAGAATTAAAGGGTAGGAACATATAGGATTTTTCTTTTAAATCTACCCGAAAATTGCGCGGGTAATTTTTGTTGCTAAATATTGACTTAATAACAAAATTGTTAATAATAAAATATTAGTGGGGGAGGAGGGTTAAAAGTAGGGTAGCACACGGGGGGGGGGGATTTGGCAAAAATCGGGGACGGGGATTCCCGGGGATGGCCCGGTCGGGGACGGGGACGGGGATGAAAAATCGGCCGGGGACGGGGATCGTAAAAATTAAGAAAAATCTTGGAATTTTTGCACTTTTTAATCACTTGGACCTGGCCTTTTCAGGTTCTCAGTCTTGTGGACACACTCCGGGCAAAAATGCAGGGACAGGGGAGAAGGGAACGGCAAAGAATGGGAAAAATGAAGAGAGTCAATGAGAAATATGAAGAAGAAAGACTGATAGACCAATATCGAACCATTTAAAAAGATTCGATTGATATGTAATGAAATGAAATTCGATAATGGATTGTTGATTCAAATCAAACCTTTGATAAACTTTAATTTATCATAATCCGTAGATCCAAATCAGTGTTCTCAATTAACTTGTTAATATCCTACAATAAAAAATTATAAATCAAACCCCCTCCCGTTGTGTGCATCAAAATTAAGATAATTTTAATTTTGCAGGTTGTGTCTCTCTTTAACTCCATCTCCCAAAATATTTTTTTTTATTTTTGGACTCTTATATCGAATTTTTTCTAACTTATCCATAAAAGATTGTGTATAAATGCCATATGCCTTTTTTGCATGATAGATCTAAATTTTTGAATATACTCAACAGCTAAAAATGCCTCTAGCGACAGATTTGGGCAAAAAGAAGTTTTGTTCGGCTTTTTATTCGCTTATTCGATAAACTAAAGAAAAATACTATTCAATCTAAGGGTAAAAAAAAATTTTTTTTGGGGGGGGGGGCAAGACACTTGCGTATTAGGGGGGAGGGTGTGGGAGGGAGGCTGAGTGGGGTACAGCTCACTCCCACGGCCAAAATGAAAATTTTTTTTCTTAATGATCGGGTCTAAATTTTCAAAATTTTCTCCGGTGGCCCCTACTGAGACCGGCGGCCACCTATATTAAACAGTAAAAACTGCACAGGCACAAAGATCAAATTAATTATTCAATATACAGTTCTTCACCTGAAAATAGTTTTTGTAGAGAAATGGTCCATTGTTCCGTTGGCACTTCACTTCGTACACAATATTAGGATGATGTCCTTCGCCTTTGATCAAATGGCCAAATACTTGGTCGAAGGATGTCCCCGTTTCCTTATACGGATTGATCTGATCACAGCAAAAGGGCTTGCGGTACACGCTGGGATCATTTTGTGACGAATCAGTCGATGATTCCACCGGCGGAAGACCATCCAAGTAACACACGCGGAAACGCGGAAAGTCTTGCAGGTAAATTCCCTTAAAAATGATGCAACTATTAAGGCAATGGTAAAGAATCAGTATCCCAAAAAAAATTTTTAATTATGTACCTACCAGCGTAAAATCAACTTCCCAGGGGGTAACTTTTGACGCTGAATCCGATTCTGACGTCCACGTTGACGTAATGCGTCATCTGACGTCACTTTTTGACGCTGACGTCAAAAATTTTGAAAAATTATTTTTTCACATTTTTTACAATTTTTACTAGCAAAAGCCATGAATATTTTTGACTTCACTGATCTAATCCGTGACGCAAATGGCGCAATTGCATTTCTGCGCGAGCGCGAAATTCTTCGTGCTGATCCACCGCAGTGTCCAGACGATGATTGTGGTCGCGAAATGACCCAGGTCCAGCGCAATGATAGAAAGGATGGAATCGTGTGGCGAAAAATAATTTTTCAAAATTTTTGACGTCAGCGTCAAAAAGTGACGTCAGATGACGCATTATGTCAAAATGGACGTCAGAATCGGATTCAGCGTCAAAAGTTACCCAATTTCTAAAAGAAAATGGCCTAAATTCAATATTGGCGACATCTATCAAGGTTAGGAGGCCCACCTTGACAAAAATTGCCTTTCTTGAGGGTACAGGGTAGTGATGTTAGAGAGTCGATTTTTCCGAGACTCGAGAATCGAGACCGAGATCGTGAAATGGACCCGAGAACGAGAAATGACCCCGAGACTCGAGATCGAGACCAGGAAATCGAGAAATTTCTAAATTTCGCTTTAAAATTTACAAAAATTTCAATTATCAAAAACTAAAATAAAAGAGTTGCTGGCTGCTGCGGACAAGGTAAAAACATAAGGGACAAAAATTCGACAGAATAAATTTTAGCTTAGATGGAAAAACCTTTATTTTGATGTTATATTCAAAAATTGAATAACAAAAAAAAACTCACAAAAAATTGGGAAAAAAAAATAAATTTTAATATGAATTAGCCAAAATTTTTATGAAAGTTTAGTCGGAGGGGGTCTGCAGCAAAATTTATGAAGGTGCTATAAAAAGGTTAAAATTATTAAGTATTGTCGATGGCCTTATAAGGGAATGACTGAGAAAAATTTCAGATTTTAGCCTTTTTAAAAGTTTGAAAATTTTTTGGCTCAAAATTTTTTATATTGAGAGACGATAGGGGCTATATAATCTATTCTGGATCATTGCATAACATTAGTATGAAGTAAAACATAAAATAACAAAAAAATTGTAAATGCAGTACAAAGAAATCATAATCTTTTTATTGCTTATTGGCATATAAATAACTACCAAAAAAGAGATTAAAAGAACATAATCTATGGGTTGGCAATTATTTAATAAAAAATTTAAATTTTCGAACATTTAAATCATATTTTTAGACTAATTTGCTTAATTGATAATTATGTCCGTCTCGCGAATTTTGATGATTTTTCTAGGATTGAATATGGTGATGGACGTCGAGAATGCTTTTAAGTGGCCAGGTCAGTTTTTTCTTGCATATGGATCCCTTCACACGTCGTAACTTTTAACTCCTTAAAGTTAGCGCGTAAGATTTCGCCAAAATTAAAAGAAAATAAATTCCAATAAGCATCCTCAATAAAGTCTATGGGAATGTATTTAAAAGAAATATTTTTTAGAAAAATACAAGGTAAACATTTTATAAAAGTGTTTAAAAAATATGCACATTATTTGGGTTCAAATTTAACCTGACTATTTATAATTTTAATAATAACCAAATAAATTTAAGGAGTTAAGCAATTGGTTAGAATAAGACATTTGATAAAAGAGGAGTGATAATTTGAAGTTAATTTTTTTCTTATTTTTGTGTAAAAAATAATTAAAAAATTTAAATTCGATGTTAAAATAATTTATTATGCATCTTAATAATATCTTTTATCTAAAACTTGTTAGTATAAAAATTCCATAAATATGAAGGAAAATCGACTTATAGAATGTTTTAGTAAAGTCTTTATCAATGGAATTCGCTTCAAAAAAAATTTTTGTTCATGCAATTCCAAAAAAGAAAAAAATGCCGTATTAAAGGACCTTTTTCGGGAAGTTTATCGGAGCGATACCAGACTTGGACGAAGGGAATGCCAATGCCAATGTGCATATGATAACTGGAGTTGCCCAGAATGCAAGCTGCGAACTGCTGTTCGTCAATTGGAATCGGCACTTTTCCAGCTCGACACAGATAAGGTCACATTCTTTGAAGTTTATTTAAAAGATAAATTGCATATTTTTGATGTAGAATGAATTTTCCAGAAGTTTTGGAATTCAAGCGATTTTTTTATACAATATGTTCGATTTTTTATATAAAAATTCTTTGACCTTCGTCAAGTGAATTATTGAAAGGAATGAATGCCCTGAATTATCAGTTATCACAATCTAACAGCTTTTTCCATGAAAGGGGAAATATTTAACATCATAAATAAATATTTAAAAATGTTAATAGGGCAAATATATAATTTCAAAAAAAGCTTCAAATTTTCGAACTTTAGATTCAAAGTGCCAGCCAATTGCTTGATGCCTCATGCGAGCGACTACAGGAGTGGTCGGGCAACTCGAGATTTTGCAACCTTTTGCCAGTTGCCGCCAAAAAATGGGCATGGTGTTCGCACACGTTGATTTTAACTAGGGTGCAGCGGGATCGGGATCCCGGCCGGGATCCCGATGTTTCGGGATCGGGATTCGGGATTGAAATCCCGAAATGGCCAATCCCGATCCCGAAGCCGGGATCCCGAATCCCGAAATTCAGAATTTCAATCCCGACCGGGATCCCGAATTTTTTTGAAAAATATTATTATTATATTCTTAGGAAATTGGACAGTTCCAATCTTCGTTTTGAATATAGCTCAACATTAAGCCAAATTACCTTTTGTATTCTAACCTTTTCTCTTCTCCTTTTTTGTTCTCTCACCACTTTTATTATGTTCTCTACCCATATTTTTTTGTTCGCCCCTTTTCCCTTCCATCCTATTTGATGGTATTTTGGATGAAAATGTTGACAGCGAAAATGATCAGGCACCATTGGAGTGCAGTAGACATCCAACCAAGACCGGGCCCGGACCATTATTGATTGATTGTCTGCCAAAATGGTTGACAACATATTGGTCATTAAAGCAGAGATGGTATCTGTCCTTATTTATAAGGATTGTCCTTATTTTGGGGGGTCCCAACCTTCCAAAATTTTAATGTCCTTATTTAGAAGGATTGTCCTTATTTTATTTCAGACTAACTTTGTCCTTCTGTCCTTATTTTTGGAATTATGAAAAAATTATTCAAAAAATGACCAATTTTCTTAAGAAGAAAGGTCTAAATTTTCAAAAATTTCTCTGGCCGTCCCTATCGGGACGGCCGGCATCTCGTACAGCGAATTTTCTTGGAATTTTTATCCAAAAAAATCAAATTTTCAAATTTTTTTCCGGTACCCTTACAGTGAATTTTCTCCAAAAAATCTTAAAAATTGACCATTTTTCAGAAAAAGGTCTAAATATTAAAAAAATTTCTCCGGTATCTGAAACCAAAAAAATGATCAATTTTCTTAAGAAAAAAGTCGAAAATTCTCAAAATTTTCCCCGGCGGCCCCTATCGGGACCGCCGCCTCCCTCCCCTCCCCCCGTGAAACAATTTTTGTAAAAATATCATCTTTCNGTTTTTACATTAAAAAACAATATATTGCTCGCATAAATAGTCGGTAGGGAACAAATACGATGCAAAAATTGATTATATTTTTGAATTTTTGCATTTCTAAAAGTGTCCTTATTTTTGAGGAATTTCCCCAGTGAAATCCTTATTTTTTACTCTTCATGTCCTTATTTCTGAAAATTTTCGATACCATCTCTGCATTAAAGCAAATTTGGACAAATTGTTGGTGGGCCTCTCAGCAGAACTAGTAAATGAAGAGATGCTTGATGTAATTGATTAGAGTGGTTGAGTACATTTTTAATTTTTTGGAGATGTTTATTGATTTTGATCAATTAATTTAAATTTTTTGGCGTTTTTGAGTTTTTTTGTCAAAAATCCCGAAAAAAAATTCGGGATTTCGGGATAATCCCGATCCCGAAAAAAATTCGGGATTTCGGGATCCGGGATCGGGATTGACTTTCGGGATATTCGGGATCCGGGATCGGGATCGGGATCAACTCTGGCAAATCCCGATCCCGAAAATCGGCCGGGATCCCGATCCCGCTGCACCCTAATTTTAACACCAACAATAAATTTTGTTCCGGATCATCGGAATAAAAAGGCAATTAAAAGATGTATTACTAAGTAATTAAAAGGCCAAACCCACTTAAAAGTGAAGGCTGTGGGTGATTTTTTTGCAATTTTTGCAGCCGATTTAATCGGTGCTAGGACGTTAAAAAAGGCCCAATAAGACTAGACTATCCAAAAACTTTTATAAAACTTCCTAGGCCAAAAGTATAAAAAGCAAGTTATAAAGAATTTCATGCTTTATCTCTTGGTGTATTTTTTTGAAATTCGGACTAAATTTCGAAATTTAGTCAAAACTCCCATATTTGACCAAAATTTCGAAATTTTTATTCGAATTTCAGAAAAATAGCTGAAGATAGAGCACGAAATTCTGCACAATCGGCTTTTTATACTTTTGGTCTAACCGGTCTAACAAAAAAAGTTTTTGGACAGATTGGTCTTATTGGGCCTTTTTTAACGCTCTTATTGGGCCTTTTTTAACGGTTTAGCACCGATTTAATCGGATCGGTTAATTATTTTCTGTTTTTTTTTTGTTATCCAATTTGTTTGTATATAATTTTTCGACATTTGTCTGTTTCGTCATACAACCAAAATTATCATGTTGGGCATAGTTTTTTGTTCAATTTTACAAAATCAAATTTATCCCTAAAGTTTGATTAAATATAACATTTTGCTTAAGAAATTCGCAAAAAAATGTTCCTAAATATAAAAACACACTCTAATTAATTGTATTTGTTCATATTTTCTAAAATTATCCCCCAAACCTGATCAAAAACAACCATTTATGAAGAATTGTTAGATAAAAAAAAATAAATAATTATAAGAAATTATTAATTTTATTTTTTGAAGCGCCAACCCGAGCTTGCAGACATGCTCTTGGACGAATTGTGCGAGCGTCTACAAGAGTTGTCCGGCGACAATGCTTTATGCACTAAATTGCAAGTTGCTGTTACTGAACTAGCCCAAAAGGTGGGTCCTTTGAAATAAGAAATTCAAAAATGAAAAATAAATCAACCAAAAATTAAAGTGATTTAGATATATAAATTAGATTTGTCTAAAGCTACAATTATGTCCTCCCGCACCGATTTTTAGTTGGTTTTTGTTTAATCAATTTGCTCCTATTTTTAAGCTGCTCCCTAATTTCCAAGATCTTTTAATGAGTTTCTTCATTTTTAAATAAAATTTTGCTTGAATTTGAACATTGCTGAGGTTCCATTTGATTCTGTTATGTTTCAAAAATGAAATGACCAATTTGGCATGTTTCTGTATTACTAAATTCGTCGATTGCAGTTATTCGGTTTCTGTTCATGTCACGTCATAAGTCTTAACTAGGGTCCGGATTTTTATGCAAATGCATATTTTTGGGCATTTTTTTAATTTTGACCAATTTCTAAAAAATAAAATAGCGAAAATTTTATCGAAAAAATCATTTTTTGACAGATATTACAGTGAAATTTCTTCAAAATCTACTACCATAAAACCTTATTTATCTATCAACAAATTATTATTTACCATATTTTCTATTAATGTAAAATCACCATTGATAAAACAGATAATTTTTCGAGTTTTTTGGCTCTGTTTTTTTGGGTTTTTTAACTGAATCAACCTACAGATGTCTTTATCCAATCTCTAGTAAAAGTTCCGTTTAGAAAAATAAAAAATTGCATTTTCTCCATTTTTGGGGGATTTTTTGGAGATTTATTATTTTTTGTCTTGAAAATGCATTAAATATACAAATAACCACTTTAAATATTAGCATAGAATGGCTTTTAGGCAAAATTTATGCATTTTTAGGACATATTTTGCAATTTTGAGTATATTTTGAGCATATTTTTTGCATTTTCCGTGCATATTTAATGAGCATATTTTGAAAATTTTTGCGCATATATATCCGGACCATTGTCATAACTTCAAAAATCCCATCTTCAATTAAATAATATTTTTTAGAATGCACAGCATCACGAAACTGGCGAAAGTTCCAATCCGCAATTATTAGCAGAGAATCACAATTGGCCCGGCAATTCGTTGAAACAAAAATTGAAACTGATAGAGGATGTTTTCGTCGTGGAAGTGGGAAAAGTATGGCCCAGATCCAGACACTCATCGAAAAGGGTACCTGAAGCACGTCACGAGATCGAGTGGATTTCCAACCAGATCCAAAGATGGTACGAACCAGCAGAAGCGAGGAAAATGCCAAAATTACTGAAGAAGGCAGACGCAATGTTGGACAAGTTGTGCCAGTCGTTGCAGGATCTTGTCGAGGACGCGGTATTCTGTGTGAGAATGCGAGAAAAAGCTACGGATTGGGCACAACGGATGGGCATCGGAATGGTTAGCGGATTTTTTGGATTTAGGCCAGATTTAGGAATTATTCAGATGAAAAGTAACAAAAGCATAAATATTTTCTAATCGATGGATATTAAGGACAAAATATAGAAATTATCTTTCGGGGAACAGGGACAAGCAACTGCCCTTTGCTAAAAAAGGATTTTTGCTTTCGAAATCGTATCGCCGATAAAACTGATATCAAAAATGCTATTCATATGAATGGCGAAACTTTTTTATTTTTTAATCATAAAGGAGCAGATTATTAGGAATCATCAAAATTGACCCAGAATTTTGATAATTAAATGACAGATTTTAATTAAAAAAAATATTTGAATGTCACAAACAATGCTTGCTATTTATACTACTTTTTTCTTATAATTTGTTTTTAGGATTTTTAAATTTTAAACATTTTCAAATCTAGCTTATAATCGGCATTCAAAAAACAAACTTATGGATCAGAATCAATGAGAATAATGACCAGATGGGATTGTAGGATACTGTAGGAATTATTGAAAACTTTTTGGAATATCATCGGTTACTAAAGAAATTTTACATTAGAATCTTACACGACAACCAACGCAAGTGATCAGTCAGAGCGGACCGCATCAAGAAACGCAATTGCCCAATCTGATGAGCCGACTAGATCTAAATAGCAAGAAAAAAGCAAAATCAACAGTTGCCACCGACAATAACCGAATGTGCTCAATTTGCATGGCCACAGAAGTGAAAAAAACGATAATTTTAAATTTTAAATCCGCTTTTTAGCGCCAAATTGCCTTCGGCCCATGTGGCCATATTGCTGCTTGTGAGGAATGTTCGGACCAATTGCAGAATGGACAAAATGAATGCCCTCTCTGTCGTCAAAAAATCAACCATAGAATGCGAATTTTCCTTCCATAAAGCCAAAGTCTAAAAGATTGTTTCGATTGTTGCGAATGTTGCATAATCACATGATGAGCATAAAATTTTGGCAAGAAATTTCACCCCATGTCTTCCAAATTTATAAGAAAATATTAAATTTAANAAAAAAATCCCACCTCTAGGGCGACGTTCCGGAAATGCACGAAAATAATATGAATAAACAGGTGAAGTCAAAGATCAAATTAAAAATAAAAGGCAGAAGGCAGAAACAGAAATCTAAGATGATCTTTACCAAATTTCTTTCCAAGTAACTAGATTGCTCCGCAATCTAGTGAGGTGTCACATTTTGATTTTAATAATTTTAGATGCCTATATATGAGAGAAAGCGCGAGGCGCTTTCAACACCGAGCCTAGAAGCGCCGAGTTAAAATATTAAGATTATGATAGAGTAAGTATATACAATCTATATAGGTAATTTGAATGCGTTAGGCTCGGCTTAGCACTGGGCTTGCGCCTACGGCGCAAGCCCAGTACTAAGCCTCGCTATTAGAGCCGCTCCGCGCCCCTAATTATGTATCTTTTTCTTTCCACTTCCACCTATTTCAAGTTTCCATACTCTTTTCATTCCGCATTCATTCCTCTTTTCTCTCTTTTTTGATCCCACTTCATTTCGTTTTTATTCCTCTTTTCTCGCTCTTTATTCACTCTCTCACTATTCACTCTTTATTCACAAACACTCTATATTCACTTTCTCTCTATTCACTCACCTCTATTCCTCTACTCACTCGCTCTCCATATTCTCTTTCTCTCTCCCTATTCTCTCACTCTCGCTCTCTCTTTGATCACTCGCTCTATCTATTCATCGCTATCTCTAATCCCGCGCTCTCTCTCCCCCTCAATTCATTCGCTCTCTAAATTCTCTCTCTGTTTCTCCCGCCCATTCACTTTCCCCTTGCTTTTCCTTTCTCTTCCCTTCTTTCCCCTTGCTTTTCCTTTCTCTTCCCTTCTTTCCCCTTGCTTTTCCCTTTTCTTCCCTTCTTTTCCCTTGC
>LDKF01000498.1:0-12821 GCA_001026735.1 Rotylenchulus reniformis
ATATTTTACCTATTTACATGCCTAACGATTCTAATTTTTTTTTAAATCTAATTTTTTTTAGATTCTAATTTTTTCAAAAGTTAGGAACTCTAACAAAATGACTTTGTTTGGTACAAGATATATTTTTGATTAAAAATTTTAAATTCTAGTAACTTCTTTGTTTAAGAAGTATTTCGCAAGTATTTTTAAATAAGAATTAAATTCAGCATTTTTCCTATCAAATAAAATATTTTTTCAAATATACGAATTCTCTGGTAAATCCCAATTTTTTATTTTTTAAAAATGAATTTCCCAAACCAAATTGGAGTCGATGTCCAGATTGTAAAGGCTACATTCAACCAAACGGTTGCCGCAAAGCATGCTAACCGGTATAGCCCATTTATGCGGTGTAAGTCCTTGGTAATTTCGACGATTTACAACTTGTCGGAAATGTTTCCAGCCGTGGTTGCGCATGATTTTGCGCCATCGACGGCAAACCAGCTCAAGCTTGAGCTTCTCCCGAAAGTCGTCGATGCTGCGAAAGATCATCAACTGAAAACGAAAAAAAAAGTTTTGGGGTTTATATGGGTCTCTCCCAGTTCACCATCAGCGATCAAAAGACTAATTACCATCTAAATTTTTTGGAAACAATTTTGCATAGCGACCTTTGTATCAAATGATATATGATTTTATCCAACTTTAGTAAATTGATTAAATGGCTTAAAGATTCTGGCCAAATTAGTCATTATTTTTGGTCAATTTAATGAGTAATATAATAAATAGTTTTATTTGGCCATCAGAATAAACGTGAACTCAACTCGCAGACCTTCTAAAGCTTTTTCGATTTTTAGTTATTTTTTTAATTTTAGGCGATGATTAGTAGGGATAGGATAGTTATGCAAATACATATTTTTTCCTGATAAGAAAATAACCACGAAAAACCATTTTCCACTTAATTATGTAGAATCTTCTAGAGTGACTTTTAATTTGCATATTTTTGCCTATTTAGCGATTTTGGGGCATATTGCATATTTTTCTGCATATTTTGGCATTTTCGAGCATATTTTGAGCATATTTTACGAGTTTTTGGCCAAAAGTTAATTTTTTATATTTTGGCATTTTTAGCATATTTTTAAAATTTATAAATTTTGGATATTTTGTGTTTACTTTGTAATTTTTCGCTATTTCGTGCCTATTTTGTGAATTTTAGTCATTTCTTGTCTATCTTTTTCAATTTTCAGCATTTTTATGACAATTTTCAAAGTTGAGGAGTGAAAATCAACGAATTGAATGTTAATTATTTTTTGGATTTTTTAAAATAAATTTTAAGCATATGAAATTTGGTCAATTTTAATGCATATTTTGGCTTTTTGAGCATATTTTATACGCATGTTTTGCCAATTTATAATGCATAACTATCCCATACCTAATGATTATTATATTTTTATTTTGAGGATGAACTTGATTTACACCCGTTTATATATAATTAAATTTTTAAAAACTGACCAAGAGTTCGTCTGGCAGCCGATCCATACTATTGCTGTTTAATGGAAAAGGATGGTATCTGGTAAAAATTTTGAAGTATTACACAAAATATAAAAAAATAGAAGTAAGGTAGCTAAAGCTTAAAAGTGTAAATCTTTTATTTATTAGGCAAATTTATTTTTTAATGTGAAGGTAACAAAAAATTTATATGTATGTACACGATTTTTAAACTGATTAGGAAGTCCAAGGATCGTAATATAAGGTAAATTATTTTCTTAACTTCAAAATTCCAAAATTCAGATAAGGAATGGGGAAAAATCGATTACCAGCAAATATCGGTGCAGGTCTCTTACAATAAAATATTGTTTAGTTAGGATAAAAAAAATATATTTTTAAAATAGCTGCTTTGATTAATATATTTTCATATTTAAATTTAGGAAAAATTAATTTGTCTAGTAATAGTTAATTTTCTTTAAAACTTTGATTTATTGAAGGAACAGATTTTCTTATTTTTATATAAAAAATTATGGTAAAAATTCTTTTATTTCGATATGCTTGTGAGGTTGTGAGGCCAAAAGGAATCATATGTTCGCAAACAGACAAATTGTCAAAAATTATTCGCCGTAAAACAAATTACAAAACACATAACCAATGCCCATTTTAATGGTCCAAACCTTAAAAAAACGATTTTTGTAGATTTTTTCACATTTTTCTCATATTTTTGTCATTTGAAGTCTCGTGAAATTTGTTAAAAAGCTCCTCATTTAATTTTTTCAAAAAAATATAAATGCAACATGTTTTAAAAATGCTTAAATATATAAATAATTAATTTCTTCTAAGGGAATAGAACCAGGGAACAGAACTCACGTTCAATCCATGTAAGCAAAAGTATGTTATTACTTATTAATATTAGCCATTTGATTAGACTCAGGATGGGCACGAGCTTGTTCCAGAGGCCGGCGAGCCCCGGACCTCCACAAAAAGCCCGGTCCGGCCCGGCCCGCATGAGTAGCAGTCTGACTGAATTTCTTACTAAATTTTTTTTTCCAAAAAATTTTCTTCAAATTTTTTAAATCATTTTAAAGGCCATATTTTTAGGCAAATATAAAAAAATAATTAAAAAAACAAGCGTTACGAATTGGAATAAGTAATTATTTGATTCATATACCTATCTATAATATTGAAAAAAAATATTAAAAATCAACGAAAAATTTTCAAAATTTTAAATTAATTTAAAGAATTTTGTAAATTTTTCATCTGCTAATATTACTAAGTAGATTTTTCCTCTAAATTTACCCATAAAACTCTATTGTAAAAAAAGAATCCATAAAATCCCTGTTAAAAATTCCACTTTACTTTTACTTTTTCCATTAAACATCCATTTTTGATGATCCAGCTCCCTGGATCAGGATCAGATAGATTTGAAAAGGCGGATCAGAGACAACACTGGCCTAGCCTCATTTTATATTTTTGCTCTAATTGTAAGTCTGATAATAAATGGTTTCTTTAGGCAATATTTGAACCGAGTTATAAAGACAGGTCCCCAAATGTCGCGCTACGGTTTTTTCCACCTATCTCCAGAGTTAAAATCAGTAAATTATTTTTCTGCACTTGTCGTATGTTGTTGTATTGGTTGGCGGATTTTTATCAGTTGTTTGTCTTTGATCGGTGCTAATCGTTTCACCAAAAATGCCAAAATGGGCTTCAGTCAAAATCAGGGTGGCGATCTCTAAACTTCAAAATCCTGGCGCCGGCCATAAAAATCCTGGTAAAATCCTGGTAAAATTTTTCAAAATCCTGGTAAAAATCCTGGCACGCATTAAAAAACATTTAAATGCATGATAAATCGCAAAATTTTAAATATGAAGTATAAAGAGACGTGAACTAACCTTTTTGAGCAATTCTGGGTTGGAAAGGAAGAGATCATAGGCCTGAGAACAATCAAAATCGGGATTCAATTTAATAGAGACAAGTGAAAGATTAGGGGGGTGCCGGCGGTCCCGATAGGGGCCGCCGGGAAAATTTTTTTTGAAAAATTTCTTAATTTTCTTACAGAAAATGGTCACCTTTTTGGGGAATCATTTTAATTTTTGGCGAAATTTTCATTAAATTTTTATTTCTGGGGGGTCCGGCGGTCCCGATAGGGGACGCCGGGGAAAATTTTGAAAAATTACCCTCTTTTTCTTAAGAAAATTGATCATTTTGGGGCAAAATATAGGATAAAGCTAAAATCCTGGTATTTCCTGGTATCAGGAGAAATCCTGTGAAAATCCTGGTAAGGACCCCTTTTTCCTGTGAAATACCAGGTTTTCCTGCTAATTTCGCCACCCTGGTCAAAATGGATAACAAAGGTTGTACGACATTTGCGGCTATCTCTATAACTCGGCTCAAACTAAATTAAAGTTAGAAAAATGAATTTGGTGTCCAAAAATAGAGCAAAAAATTGGCCAAAAAACGAGTCGAAGCACGCTCGAATTGGACCAATGTGAAAAAAGTTATGTCCAAAATAACGAATTTGGCCAAATTCTCGGTATTTTGGCCATAACTTTTTTTCGAAATGAATCAATTTGGATGGGAGTAGGCTCATTTTGTATCTAATTGTTTGCTCTATTTTCGGACACCATAATCATTTTTCTAGCTTTAATTTGGACCGAATTATAGCGAATGGCCGCAAGTGTCGAGGTAACAAATGTCGGCACACCATAATAAACACATATAATAGACATTACTAATAAATAAATTTTTGGACTGACAGGTTTAAAAAAAGTTTATGTAGGTGTATATAGTTTATATAATGGGCCGGTTTTTCATAATTGACAATAAATCTTTTTAGTACGATTAATGAAACGATTATTTATAATATCACCTTTAAATGCCTAAACCTCTAAAAACATTTTTTCGCTAAATAATTGAAAATAAAAAAATTCTGAAATTTTAAAAATTTGAGGCGTGTTATAAGGCCATTTCTAGCGTGTAATAAACTACACGCTAGAAAAATGTTGAAATCCGTTTAGATTATATTTTTTAAAGCGATTTAAAAATGGAATTTTTTGCTTGCAGTAGTAAAAATCCCCACGTGACCACATATTGTGAGGAATGAACAAGAGAGGGTATGTATTTATTTGGACTAGGAATAAACGAATAGCACTTATTTATGATCGCGCGTGGAATTATCCTAAGGCAAACAAAATTTCAATAAATTGCTTCAAAAATTATAATTTGAAGGGATTCCAAATTTTTCTGAAGATTATGTATTTAATTATCATCAGCATCATTTTCCATCGTAAAGGTCATAAGATATTGGTCTGGATAGCTTCGGCATGTCGGCTATAGTATCATCATTCTGCCGAAGAAGCATTCGGAGTAAACGTTAAAAGATGATCATGTATGATTTTTATCCGCCAGAAAATTTCCCGTTTGTGATCATTGACCCCTTTTCGATGTTCCCATTTCTCTGCATATTTATTGTATATGTAATAAAATGACAAAAAAAAGGAAAAACACAGCAAATTTTTCATTTAAATCATATGGAAATAAATTTTCCCGTATTTTGAGGAGAAATTGTTAAGAAAGTACAAGATCTTTCATCGGATAATGCGATACAGGGACACAGTCAGGGTAATATTCAGTCACGAATGAGCTTAAAAAAGTACAATGAAATCGGAAGAAATTCAGAAAAAAATCATCAAGCTTGTTGTGAAAAAGCTCTAATAAAAAATAAAACTTACGGTGTCCCTCCGTCGTCATGGCCATTGAACACCTTGTCCCGGAACAAAGTGTCCAGCACCATATTACGTGGGACAAAAGAAGAGTCAACAACATAGTGGATGGACAGAAAGGGATCTTGCCAGACGACGGCCTGACGATGGCGACGATGGCCAGGAACCTCAGATATCCAGATCTAAAATGCATAATTTATCATGGGATGGACCAGGACAAGGAACTCTAGCAATTTGTAGATAGTTCAAACGATATGCTTCTTTTATAATTCTTTTAGTGATTAATTGATAAATTTTTTTTCAAATCGATGCAGAATGTTTTTTTGTTCTGATTTGTTTAATTTGTCAAATTAGCAATGGATATAACTGAAGCCAATATTGTCCGACGCGACACTCCACATACCCGAAGCGGCAAGTATTTACGCGTACCGGCGCGCCATTGTTCAGCCACAACACGACTCAATTCGGCAACTTCGTACAATTGAGACTCCCAAGAGGATGGTGAGGATGCATAAATTGAATGCAGATTCTGAAGAAAATGCGCATTTTTGTTCAAAATTTGTTTATGGGGAGTGGGGAACAGTGTTCGGAAAATCGTACTTTGCTCGTACTCGTACTCGGGTACGAGCATTTGGGCCTCTCGTATTCGTACTCGTCCTTCGTACCAGCCCTTTTTAGCTCCTCGTACTTCTTACTCGTACTCGTACCGGCCTTTTTTGACCCCTCGTATTTCGTACTCGTACTTATACCATCGAAAAAGGCTCGTACTTCGTACGTACTCGTACTTTTTTCGTACTTTTCTCGTACCTAGTGAAAAAAATCACAAAAAATTAAAAAAAAAAAATTCTTGAAAATAAAATGGCATTTTTGGAAAAAATAAAATGGCATTTTTGGAAAAAAATCTTAAATTTTGATATATTTTTTGTTATTTAATTGACATGAGAATTCGAGCTTTTAAAATTTTCTCTCCACTGTAGCATTTGTGACCAGAAGAATGCAATCAATGTAAGCTGACCAATGTATAACCCTATAAATAAACTCGTCAATTTTTTTCGGTAATTTTGAGGTCTCTGGCGAGCAAAAAAATATTTCAGCATTAAAAAGTAATCGAAGAAAATTTTTGTGAAAAAAATCATTTCGTGTTCAATGAATATATTAAGAGATGCTGGGGGGGGGGCGGTCCCGATAGGGGCCGCCGGAGAAAATTTTTGAAAATTTGAGACCATTTTCATAAGAAAAATTGATCAAAAATTTCGAAAATTTGCCAAAAGTGCCAATCTTAGGGATGCTTGTCGGTACGAGTTTTTGGGCAAAAAATGGTGTCGTACTTCGTACTCGTACCGGCCCTTTTTAGCTCCTCGTACTTCTTACTCGTACCGGCCCTTTTTAGCTCCTCGTACTTCTTACTCGTACCGCCCACTTTACATCCCTCGTACTTCGTACTCGTAGTACGAGTACGAGTTCCGAACACTGGTGGGGAACCAAAACTAACCGGACAGAGGCGAACAAGTTGGTCTATCTCCGCAATGGTAAACCATGTACTTTTTGGCATATTCAGATGCTAAATAAATAACCTCAAAAAATCCATTTAATTAAATTTTATGCAATTTTGGAATACTGATGGGTGAAAAGAAAGATTTCTTCAAAAGACATTCACATCTTTTTTCGATGAAATTCTAACCTTACAGTTGGAAAATGTTTTTTTTTTGAAAATTCTCCTTACTAAATTCCTAAAGCAGATGTATACATCTCTTTTTTAATTCCTCATAAATAATTTAAAAAATTATGGCCATTAAAACATTTTTTACATTTTAACTTTACTAACAGGTAAGTTAATTGGGCTAATCATTATAAAACCTTATTAATTAGATATAATCATAATCAAAAAAGTTCGGAAATCTAGTGTTCCATTAAAAGAGAAATAATGTAGCACACGGCAGACCAATGTGGGCGCCGAGTAAATGCAAAAATCGAAATACAAAATGCCTAGAACGAAATATCTCCATTTTCGAAAAATCCCACTTTTAATTAGTTTTTCCGCAACTATGAATAAATGCTTGTATACAAAAAAATAATATACATTTATAATAATATTTTGGTATTTGCATATGGTCGATAACAATTGAATTTAACTATTTTATCGGGTGTTGACTATTCCATATTAATCACTAAAATTTATGGTGAATTCGGACATAATTTCTTTGGTTTAATGCCGGAAATGAAAGATATCTATGTTATCCATAATATTTTTAAAAGTTATTGTCCCAATCGGCATATTTTCGCCAAAAACATGTCCGGAAAATTTAAATTCTAGTTAAACTTTTCACTTTTCGGTCTAAAATTGTCCGAAGTTCGAAAAATTGAATCTGCCATCGTGTTAAGCACCTTCGAAAACCCCCGAGTGAAGCGCGGAATTTAAAAAAGTGAAGCATTTAATGGAAAATTTTTCGGGACTAGAAAACTCAAAATTTCGTTCAATAATTATTCAAAAATTAATCGGCGCGTGACGGGTTCGAACCCTGGCTCTTCACCATTGTAAATCTACCATGCTACCTATTGAGCTATAATGACGGAGGGAGAATAGAGCGCCCATCGCTCGCTGGGATTGGTCCGCCGTGTAGCAGAAAGTCGGAGATAAAGAAATAATATATGAGAATTCAATCTGGCGACAGCAAATGTCGATAGCTCAGTCAGACATAAAAATGATGCGAGAAAATGGTGAAAGGTCAGACAGATACAAATAATCACTTCGAGTCATTCAGGCAAAAAGGGATTTCCAAACTCTAATGACCGGTCATTTATCTCAAGCCCGAACAATAATATTAAGAATGTTTTGTAAACCGGAACAGTTGGTTTCACCCCTGCGCTAGAAAAATGATCATAAATTTTTTCATATAAAACATAGAGAAGTGAATTTTGTACCAAAAGATAGCCCTAAATGTCTGCTATAAACTTGCAAGAACAACTAACCGAATTTGGCCAAGTAGAAAAGAAGTTATGGCCAAGTTAGGCCATAAAATCGTGGTTTTGGCCAATGGTCTGGTCATAACTTTTTTCTACTCGGCCAAACTGGATAATTCTTTCTGCAATTTTATAGCAGACATTTAGAGTTATCTTTTAACACCAAACTCATTTCTCTAAGTTTTACATGAAAAAAGTTATATGCATTTTTCACCTGCGGCGGTGAAAACCGCGGGGGTGAAACCAGGTGCACCGTTTGTAAACTGTTAAAATTATCATTAAGCAATGCTATTTAATGAAACAGTTTTTGATACAGAATTTAAAATTATTTTCCCCAAATGGAAGATAATCTACTCTCAAAAATTTCTAGAAAATCCTACAAATCATAAAATTCTTAGTGAACCCTGATAGTCCAAATCCAGATCCTGAATCAATGATCCGTACCTCCAAATTGCCATTGTGAGCAATCTTCAGCATTTGACATCCAATTTGTTGGGCGAACTCCAATGAATTCGGATAGATGCGCAAACTGAAAGAGCAAAGTTGGGGTGCAACGGTGGCCAGAAGGCCAATGGACTCGAAGTTGGCAGACAAGAAAAGACTCAGATGGACAAGGCCACGGAAGGCCCGGCACCGAAACACATCCGAAAGTTGCTGAAAAGGATGTAAAGGAAATTGTTTCTAAATTTTACCTCAAGAAATTTAAATATAACTATAAATGTGTATTAAGGATTTCATCACAAAATTATAAATTTGTGTTTGAATTTTTTTCGTGTTACTTCATTTGGGCCCCGAATGTGGTTCAAACACAACCCAGAAAGAAGAATTTGCGAGTTAGTGTTAAAAATACGTGCTGACAAGGGAACATATCGAGGTGCCAGTATTCAGCAGATCGCAATTTAACCCATCCTATCTGGCTCCCGGAAAATTGGACAGTGGAAAAGAGGACAGTGGAATTTTGGACAGTGGAAAAAGGACAGTAAAGCTAATAACTTGAAAAAATGGAAAATGGAACGATAATAAAAATCTATTTTCAATATCAATTGTATAATGAAAAATAAATAAGATCACGTACTCTAGTACGCCAAGAAGTACATTATACGTTCTATGACTCACAAACCGTACTTTTCACTTGTTTTAAGTACTTGACTCTGTTATACTGGTAATACTCGAGAATAGTACGCAATAATGGTAACATATTTTCACAATTTTTCCTGTTACGTACTCGACCCTCATTAACTTGTAAGTATGGTATAGGTGATTGATTACGTTATACGTGTTATCCATGACTGTGATTACGTTATACGTGTCCTCCTTTACTATTTTTAACACTGGTATTTTTTAAAATACCTAACTCTAAAGAAAAGATGATAACAACGAAAAAATAATAAGAAAAAGATAAAAAAATTATAATATTCCAATTTGAGTATTGTGAACAAAGAATTAATATTGTAATTTTGATGATAGTCATGATCATCATGAAAATAATTTTTTAGTCTGTCCTCTATTACACAGTCCTTTTTTCTTTTTTGACTTTATGTCCTTTTTTCCACTGTCCTATTTTCCAACTGTCCTTTTTCCGAACACGTCCTATCTTGTAGAGCACCCTCACATTGCATCGTATATTTTTGGCTTTTTTTGGCCCGCTAAAATAATGAAGGGTAGAAAAATCGATTTCAATTTTAGGCGAACGGTCGTTCATCCACGCGGATCATCCGTCTATGATAATATCCATCTTTCAAGTGTAGAATAATAATTGATGACTATGACTATTTCCTGGTTTATATTCATTATTTTATCTTATAAATTAATTTCCAGCCGTTTTTATGGCCCACTAGATTATAGTTGTTCTACATGGTACGATCGACGCCATCCCAAAGGGCGAATGAACCGCGTGAATGAGCGACCGTTTATTAAAAAAAAAAGATTTTTATACTATTCCCCATTTGTGCGGGCCAAAAAAGCCAAAAATAACGATGCTTTGTGAGGGTGCTCTACAAGATAGGATGGGTTAAATTGCGATCTGAATACTGGCACCTCGATATATTTATATTCCCCTGTGAGTCATTTGCCAAAAATGCAAATGGAATAATGGCATGTAACATAATATCCCCGATGGCAAAATGACACCTGCTGAAAAATTAACCATTCAAAAACCTTTTTAAACTAAAAAGTTAAAAGAAAAACTTGGATTTAAAAATAAAAGGCATGAAAATAACTATTAAAATTTTAAATATAAAAAAATTTCACAATAAAATAAATTATTTTTCATCTTTTATTTTTACAATTTCAAGCTTTTTTATTATTTTTTTATTAAATATTTAATTTTGAATGTTATTTTTCCAGGTGTCATTTTGTCATCGGGGATATTATATTAAATGCTATTATTCCATTTGCACTTTTTGGCAAAATAGAGCCAAAACATAGTTACAAAATGCCTAAGACCCATACTAATCAGACCGCCGTAATAAGCTATGGCCAAAGCAATTTATTTTCATTCCTTATTTCATTATGGACTAATTCTACTAATTTTTTAGTCTCTATTTTTCGCCAATGCGTATGAACCAATTATAAAGAAATGGGGTTTTTTACTGTCGAAAAATCCGAATTAGGAAAATTTTATTGGAATAAAAACAAAAAAAATGCAAAGGTTGAAAATAATAAAGTAAAAAATAAAAAAATGTAAAAATTAAAAAAATGACGAGTAATGGCCAAACATTAATAAATTGGCAAACAAAAATAAGGAGAAAACGAAAATATTCGAGATTGAGCTCTAAAAAATTGATTTCAATTTCGGAGTCATAATCATTCCACCCAAAAAATGAAATTATAGGAGAATATTTTTGACCTGATGAGCGCTGAGGCACATTTGAAGGGCATTCAAGTTATGCAAATTGGCCAAACATGAGGAAAATAAATCAACTTGGGGGGTGGAGTCCAAATGAAGATAACGAAGGCTAAATGTTTGAAATTGACAAAAAATAGATATATAAAAGTTAAAAAGTGAGAAATTGATAAAAGTGCAATTTTGGTGAATTGAGTTTTGGCCAAATAAAATAGTACCGTAAACCCTGTATTAAAACCCCCGGGTTATATTTTTCAACCCCCCCCCCCTCCAGAGAGGGGGTCTATTACAAAGGGTTCAATTAGGAGGGGAGTGGCTATATNGGAGGGGGGAGGGTACTATTTTCGACCTCATTTTTGAATGATGAAGGGTCATTTTGTAGAAAAATTGAACCATTTTTCAAGAAAAATCTCCAAAATTCTTTAGCAATCATCTCATTTTTATGTAGTCTTTTCTCTCATCAGAACCTTAATTAATTAAAAATGAGGTCCCGGACCAAAATACATCCCTAAAAACGGGGTTCTAGAAAAGAAATAACCTAAATTTTACCAAGATGAAAAATGCTCGCATTTTTGATGAATGAGACTACGATAGCGATTATTCTATTGAATTTTGAAAATTTTTCCTTTTCCATATATAAAAAATCAAATTTTTGGTTAGTATCCCCGGGGATTCTAATGCAGGGGAGGGGGGTATATTTTTCAACCCCCTCCAGAGGGGTCGGGGTCTATTACAGAGGGGGGCAGCGGGGTTCAATTGCAGGGGGGGTTATAATACAGGTTTTATGTTAACCCACTTTTTCAGCTCAGAAATTCGAAGCAGCACCGATTCCGATGCACAGACAGTAGTGCCCTTCAAATAGAGAGCTGTGAGCTGAGAAGAGTTTGTTAGCACTTTTGCGAACATTTGTTCCATGTCCGGTCTGAATCAAAAAATTATTATTTGTTTATAATATAAAAAGATATTACCAAAAAAAATATTAAAAAAAAATAAATGTAAAAAGTGAGAAAAATATCCAATCTGAGCCCTAAACCCACATCTGTCGGTGCTATGTCATTTGTCCAAAAGTATCAATGGCGGAGTTTGGACAAAAATATCAATGGCGGAGTTTGGACAAAAAACCCAAATTAATCATTTGGAATTTGCAGAAAATTATAAATAATATTTAAAATTTTTCAGCTCAAATGTAATAAATAAAAATAATTAGGAAGGAAAAAATATTTTCAAAAAAAAATATTTCTTTATTCTTCTCAAATATTTCCAAAAATTTATTTATTTTTCTCAAAACCTCATATCCGTGCAATTACACATTTTATTATTTTTATATGATAAAAAATAATAAAGATGTGTGTAATTATGTTAATAGATTTAAAACAATTCTCAATGTGATAAATGTATTTTTTCAAAATTATTATAAAATGAAATTTTTTGAAATGAAAACATTTCTCTGAGAACAGATTATTTAAAAATTTCTTTAATTTTTTTATTTGAATGTTATTTATAATTTTCTGCAAATTCCAAATGATTAATTTGGGATTTTGGTCCAAACTCCACCATTGAGACTTTTAGACAAATGACTCAGTACGACATTTGTCGGTTAGGTTTTCTAAAGCAGCACCCCTTAACCACCACTCCCTTTTCTATTGTATATTTTTTGGAGCAATTTTTTAGGGGTTTATTTGAACACAACCAATTTATTGTGTTTAAACATCCTGTTTTTCGATTTCGGCTATTTCTTCAAAAATATAAAAAATCTGTTGAGTTGGACCTCGTCAGCAAGGATTGAAAACTCAAAATTAAGTATTGTAAGCTAGACGGTTCAGTAGATGAAG
>LDKF01000498.1:24591-42331 GCA_001026735.1 Rotylenchulus reniformis
ATACTCTATTTCAAAGATGAATTTCACTGGTCTGGAACCTTGGATCATTCTACCTGTCGGAATGAAAGCAGTTGAAATAGAGAGAACGAAGATGGGCCGATAAATGGCGGCAGATGTCATTGGCGTAATTTTGATGGAAGGGAAAGTAGAGGCCAAGGTGACGAAGACGGGGGAGATGGCGCAACAGGTTATGGCCAAATTGGGGATGATATTCCTGATGAGAAGGAAACTATTTTTAAAAATACCGACCATTATAAACTAGACCATTTACAAATAAAAAATATAAAAAAGCCCATTATGAATGTGTTAAAAAAATAATAATTGGACCGAGATTTTGGTTTTTTGAATTTTTCGAACGAAAGACCGATGAAAAAAACTATATAAAAGAAATTCAGGCACGCACCGAATTGGCAGTTATTTTGCCAAATAAACTGTAACCGTATTCTGTGATTCTTTTTTAAAAAGTCTTTTGCGACATCATGATCAGTTTTCATAAATTTTTCCGACATTTTATCTTGTTTAATTATATCTTGGATCATATAATATAGCCTTTTCCGGGACCAGTGTTGTTAAAATCGAAATTTTTTGCTCCGATTCCGGGCTCCGACTCCGGCTCCGGTCCCTTACAATTTTTCGGCTCCGACTCCTCAGAAAATTTAGCTCCGATTCAGACTCCGGCCTTTCCTACAATTTGGCTCCGGAGCGGAGTCGGAGCTTTTAACAACACGGTCCGGGACCTTGAACTTTATATTCGTAGCCAAAAACCAACCATCGCGAAAAGAGTCAAAGAGTGGAGACTGGCGCCAAACTCCGGGAAAGTGTTCAGCACATTTTCATCAGAAATTTTTAATTGGCAAGAATAGAATGTCAGGTGCCGCAGTGAGCGAAGATTTCCGGCGGTTAGGTGCATCTGCAAAAATTCACAGAGTAAATTGAAAAAATTATTATTGGTAATTTACGAGGTCATAACAAAGAAAAAAAATGTCAAGTATTTAAAAACCTTTTCTTAAGAAATTTAGCCAAATTTTTGTAAGTCGGAATTTGGAGAATTTTTTAAATTTAGACAAATTATTAGAGTAATGAACTCGTTTCGAATTTTCGGTTTGGTACTTCGTGGACTCATTCCCTTCGTTTTTACCCGCTAGTAAACTTCCTCCAAAAAATCTCCACTGATCAAATAACTAATAACTACTTCATTTAGTTTTTCTTAGCTGCTTCTTTACTTATTACAAGTGAAAAATTGATACTTCTCTGCGAAAAAATATTATTCTAGTTTCTAGTCAAGAATTCACAAAATTATTGAGAAAAATTTTCATTTTAAGGGTGCAAAATTGATCCTGTAAAGTCCTGCTCCAAAAACACAGCACCAGGATACAGTACACAGGAGTTTGAAAATTACAGGACAGGATACTGTTACAGGATTTATCATGTACAGGATTAGTCCTGCACAAAAATCCTGTACATGGTCTTGTCCTGCTCCGGTCTCTAATTTGTATCATTCATTTCGAATAAATAGAGATTTTTGATGACTAGGATGAGGCTGTTCAAAAGGTTTTTCCTGCTGCGGTTTCATGTGCGTTAGTTCAAATTTAATCCATAATTGGCTTAGTTTATCAGACGACGCTATTTAAGAAAAAAAATGGAAAAATCAAATTTTTGTGCATATTTATCATTATCAATTTACATGTTTAATCATCCCAACCTAGTAAAGTGAACTCGTTCAATATTGCTTATTTGTTGGTGGGAGATACCGAGATCAGGGACGTACCCAGGATTTCGGGATGGGGGGGGGGGACAGGAGCACAAATTTTTCGTCGAATTTTTTCTCCGGCGGCCCCGATAGGGGCCGCCGGAGAAAAATTTTTGAAAATTTGTAGGCTATTTTCTTAAGAAATTGGTCAATTTTTTTTGCATACCACAAGTTTTTTTGAAGAAATTTAACCGTATTTTGGGGTGTCGGCGATCCCGATTGGGGCCGCCGGAGAAAATTTTGAGATTTTGGACAAGTTTCTTGAGAAAATTGATCAATTTTTTCGATTTTTCTCTTTCTTTTTCGGTTTTTTTCTTCCCTTTTTCCCCTGACCCCCCTGAAAATTTTAATTTTTCGGCGATGAGGGGGGCAGTTGCCCCCCCCCTAGGTATGTCCCTGACCGAGATACTTTTGATTGAACTTTTATTTTAAACTGTTAAAAAATTTCGCAATAGTAAGCTATTTTTCTATCAAGAAATTTGGGGTATTCAGCTAAAATAGTTTTTTAAATAATTCCAAGCACAATGCTTTCATATTTTTTTGTAAATCGAAATCTCCAAACCAAGTTGGAGTCGATGTCCAGACCGTACAAGCTGCATTCAACCAAACGGTTGCCACACCGCTCGCCAACCGGCAAGGCCCATTTGTGCGGTGTAAGCCGATGGTGATTCGGACGATTTACAACTTGTCGGAAATGTTTCCAGCCGTGGTTCCGCATAATTTTGTGCCACCGTCGGCAAACCAACTCAAGCTTGAGCTTCTCGCGAAAGTCGTCGATGCGGCGAAAAATCATCAGCTGAAACGAAAAGTTTGGGACTTATAACTAAAATTTAAAAAACGGACCAAAATTTCGTCTGGCAGCCGACCCATGTTCATGATGTTTAAAGAATATAAAGGCGTATCTGGCAAATCCGGGAATATCACACAAATTCTGTAAATCATTTTTTTAAATGAAAAAAGAAAATAAATTATTTAAAATCGGCACAAAAATTCCATTGAATTAGAAATTTATTTTTGAGTATTTTTTTAACTTTCTCTATCTCTATAGCTCTATACACATGGCTGTGTTCCCGATTCAATGAAAATGTGCGGCAGAGAAAGAGAAAAAAATACAGATCGCTAACACCAAAGTCTGTTCAAATAATGAAAACTAACAATCACTCCTATTGAAAAAACATTGCAAAAGTTAGTCTGGCCTATTTTACTTCCTCTATGCTGAATTTCATTTTATGTATGTTTAAACATTTAATTAAGCCGATGTAATTAATTTATTGTTACCAACCAGATAGTCGATACAACCATTTTTAATGAACCTAAACCATTTACAAACTTTCAGCTTTTGAAAAATGGTTAATAAAAGAGAATTGAGCATTAACCATTAACAGGGTTACCAAATGTACTTTTTTTAAAGATTTGTACTTTTTTTGGACCAGGGGTGTACTTGTGTACTTTTTTGAGGGGTCCTAATCTTTAAAATTTTAAATGTACTTTTTTAAAAGATTTGTACTTTTTTGGACCAGGGGTGTACTTTTGTACTTTTTTTTTGGATTTTAGTAAATTTTATGAAAAAAAATGACCAATTTTCTTAAGGAAAAAGACCAAATTTTCAAAATTTTCTCCGTCGGCCCTTATAGGGACCGCCGGCACCCCCAAAAAAGGCGGAAATTTTCTTAAAAAACTGATCCAAATCCTCAAAATTTTCTCCGGCGGCCCCTACACTCCCAAAAAACGGCGGATTTTTAGGGAAAATTTTTTGAAAAAATTGAAAAAAAAATTGACCGATTTCCTTTAAAAACCATCAAAATTTTGCAAAATTTTCTCCGGTGGCTCACCTGTCGTGGCCGTCGGAGACCCCCTCATTTAATATGGAATGAAAAATTTCCATATTAAAAAAAAATTTCCATATTTCCATTTTTATTTTTTGAATGGAGGGAAAGGGAATGGTATGGAGAAAATTGGCTACCATTCCAAATACCACCAAGTCAAAAATACCACCACAAACAAAAACTTGTTTGTAAGACTTGTTAGACCGAAAGTATAAAAGACAAAGTTGTGTAGAATTTTATGCTCTATCTTTTAGTATTTTTAGTTTTTCAAATTTCCGCAAAAAATTTGAAATTTTTCGAAAAACACCGATTTTTCTCCTTTTTTCGAAAATTTCGGAAAATTTCAAAATTTTTTGCGGAAATTTGAAAAACTAAAAATACTAAAAGATAGAGCATAAAATTCTGCACAACTTTGTCGTTTATACTTTTGGTCTAACAAGTCTTACAAAAAAGTTTTCGTTCGTGGTGGTATTTTGACTTGGTGGTATTTGGAATGGACGCGGAGAAAATTATTTGAATGACGTAAGACCCAAAAGATCGAATGGCAGAATGCCAATCCCAATCCACTGCATTCAAATCGGCGGCAATGCCCCGAACAAAAATTTTGGCACATACCGAAAAAGTACCGATAAATTTTCTTCAAAAAATTATGTTCAAATTGATGAAAATAATTTAAAATTATATTTGAACATTTTTACACTTCTTAAATTGTTATCTGCCTCAATTTCTGTCCAAATGCCTTTAAAATATTAGTTTGCACCACTCGGGATCTGAACCTCCACCCACCGACTCCACCCATTTTTGTGTCATACTTACTAACCACTAAGCCAACGAAAAAACAATTTTCGTCAAAAGTTCAGAAACTCGGGAACACCATGCACACTTTTTCCCTATCTACTCTTTTGTCACTTTATTTCTCTGTCATTTCAAAAGGTGTCATCGCAAAGGATCCCCTCGCAAAGGATCCCTATTTTTCAAAAAAACCCTATTTTTCGGTATTTCGGGAAAATTTCGAACTTTTGGTTCGAATTTCGAAAAACAATTTATACCAGAAGATAGTGAAATTCTACACAACTTTGCTTTTTATACTTTTGGTCTAACTGGTCTAACAAAAAAGTTTTTGGGCATGGGGATTTTTTTGTCAGTTTTGGGTTGGGATCCTTTGCGAGGGGATCCTTTGTAACTACGCCCTTCAAAAAAATAGATTTTTTTAGACAAATGGTCATTAAATTTTGCCAAATTAAAATAAATTTCAATAATCATATCCAATACCCATTTATTTTGGTCAAAGCAAAAGAATGGTGGATGGGGGGAAAATTTATAGTTTGTTTATCTGTACGATCATCCGTTCAAAATTATGCCTTTAGATTGATTAGTCGAATTTTTTGATCACGGAAAAAATACGATTAGATAAGAATTGAGGCATAATTTTTTTTATTATGATTATTTATTTACTAAGAAATCAAATTCAACATCGGGGCATTATTCTACAAACTATTCAATAATCTATTTTATCCTGTATTTTGAGAAGGAATAATGGTCAATAAATCACGAGATCACTCAGTGGCATTCTCCCGACTAGGGTTGCACGGAACCGGGACCGGTCCGGGACTCCTGGTCACCCCGGGACCATGGTCCCGGTTACGGGTTTAAAAAACCGGGATTTCCCAATTCCGGTTTTCAGGACCGAGACAACCGGGACTGAAATTTATGTTTTGGCTTTTTAAATTTTGATTCTTTTAGAGGAAACGACACATCACCTTCACAAAAAGTTTTTTTCAAAGCAATTTGTAAAATGGGAATTATTTT
Organism: Rotylenchulus reniformis; assembly: GCA_001026735.1. Classification (NCBI taxonomy): domain Eukaryota; kingdom Metazoa; phylum Nematoda; class Chromadorea; order Rhabditida; family Hoplolaimidae; genus Rotylenchulus; species Rotylenchulus reniformis. The sequence continues at coordinate 29,977 of LDKF01000498.1, forward strand.
TTGCAATTTTCAGTTTTTTAATTTGTTGATAATTTTTTTTTTATTTTTGGACTAAAGGCTGATCTCGGTCAGTCCCTTCCCGGTTTTTGATAAGTCCGATTCAGTTGCACCCTACTCCCGACATCATTTTTTAGAATTATTTTATCATCCCATCAACATGAACATGGATCGTTTGCCAGATGAAATTCTGGTACTTTTTAGCGAAAAACCTTAACTTTTCCCACCCATTTCAGTTGATGATCTTCCGTTTCATCGATGACTGCCGAGAGAGGGCAAAGCTTGAGCTGGTCTGTCGACAGTGGCGCCAACTCATGCTGAACCACGGGTGGAAACATGTTCGACGTATTACAATGGTACACATATGAACTCATAATTGAACCCACCTCTACCCAGGGGCCTAACAAAAAAAAATTTCGGGGGGTGGGGAATGGGGGAGTGGGTCCCCGGTGGCCCCGATAGGGGCCGCCGGGGAAAATTTTTGAAGTTTTAACTCTACCCTAGTTTCTAGTTCTACCCTAGTTCTTGTGCTAATATTCTTTGAGATTTTGTTTAATTTTTTATTTTCAATTTTTAAATTATTTTTGATTTAGAACCTCAACTAATTGGCAAAAAATCTAAGCTTTTTAGGAATTTAGCAAAATTAATTAACAAATATTAATTTATTGAAATCATTTTAATATAGAATTTAAGATTTGATATTTGTAAAAAATCACAAATTTTTCTTTAAAAAATTCCAAACTTTTTAAAATATTTTTCAGAAATTATAACAAAATTTGTAAAAAAAATTTTGCAGATCTAAAAAATATTTTTTTTAGATATATATAGAATACATTTTTTATTTTAATACACTTTATTTTAGGATGCTTAATGCTATTTTAGCACTAGTGAGGTAAAAGCCCTTTTTGGCACTTTTGAGGTGATGACTGATGACATAGCACCAATTTCTACTAAAGGAACACACGCGTTGGATTGAACCCATTGGCCAGCGTTGCGGTCCTCAGTTGGCCGATTGCTGCTTTTATGAGGTGGACATCGACTCCACAATTGTTCGTTCTGATGAAAACATTTTTCGATATTAAATTATTATTATTATTTTGATTTAGATTCTTCTTATCGCCCAACATTTTCACTCATTAAAGCATTTGGAATTCCGCTTCTGTGAATTGGAGGAGTTGGATGCGAATGCACTTGAAGCATTCCGGGAACTTGGCACTCGTCTCCGATCCTTTACTTTTTACGCGACGGTTTGTTTGATGGGAACTGTATTCTTCTGATTCATTGATTTTTTGTCGGTTTTTTGATATAAAAAATAGGGTTTTTAGAGGATATTTCGACTTTTTGGCTGAATTTCAAAAAACCAGAAGATCGAGAATTGAATTCTGCTCATTAGCTTTTTATACTTTTAGCCTAGCATGCTTCAAAAAAAATTTTTGCCATTTGGGAACCTTTCTACTTATCTTATGACTAGGGTTGGCACTTTTAGGGAATTCCCTATTTTTTAAAGACATGGAAACGTAGGGAAACGCTCAAAAACACGTTTTCAGACATATTTGAACGTATTTTGATGAACTTTTTTCCCTATTTTCCCTATTTCTGTAAGCGCGGATAAATTTTTCCCTATTTCGCGACTTTTTCCCTATTTTCTCCCTATTTTGCCCATTTTTTAAGAAATTCTTCACAAAAAATGCAATAAAAACCGAAAATTTTAGATTTTTTGAAAAAATTTTTTAGTTTTTTCTGAAAAATTTTTGGAAAATTTTTAGTTTTTCCCAAAATTTTGGGATAATTTTTAGTTTTTTATTCAAATTTTTCGCAATTTTTTTGAAAAAATTTCGAAATTTTTTTTAAATATTTATTGTGAATCTTCAATTTTTCTAATGAAAACATCTCAAGATATGGTTAAATTGGTTCTAAAAAGGCTTAATATTCTTTTTAAACAAAATTTTTGAATTTTTAGGTCATATTTTGGGGAAAAAAATTTCCCTATTTTTGCCTATTTTCGCTACCTTTCTCCCTATTTTGTCCCTATTTTGGCCTTTTTTTGCTCCCTAATAGGTCTCTATTTTGGCTTAGGGGAATTCCCTAAAAGTGCCAACTCTACTTATGACTCCGCAAAATTCTTAAGCCTTTACCCTTCTTATCTCTTTCGATTTTCTTTTTATTTTTTGACTTTCAGCGTTATCCATCTCATCAGCTGAACGATGGCCTTTTGCACCATTTCACCCGTCTCCGACACCTCGGCCTCGACCTTTCCTACCAGCACAATTTCGGCTCTCTTCCCAGTCGCTTCTCCGCTGATCTACGTTCTCTGTACCTGAACAGTTTTGGAGAGTTCAGCAGGTAAAATAGGAAAAGAAAAATGGTAGACTGAGAGCCTTTGATTGTTATTAGAAAAGTTTTCGAAACTAAAAATTTCCCTCTGTCTCTCACGTTTTCTTTCAATCTTTTCCTCAAAATAATACACATTTCTTTTATCCCTCGTCTACAAGTATTCGTGTCAATAAATTTTCTTTTTTTCAACTCACAAGGAACACTCACTAGCTGACTCGGTTTTTAGGAAACGCCACCCATGCAGAAAAATAGAGCATGGTGAATTATACTAAAAGCCAAAATACTAAATGCCCATACATGGAAAAGTTCCGAGAAAAATATATTTTTAACTTGATTTTTCGGTGTGCTTTAAGCGCGGGTCATCGGTGTGGGTCAACCGCCATTATGGTCAGCCAGATTTCTGAAACCATATTATGGTACGTCTATAAAAGCGTAAATATGCAGAAAATTAAGCCTGATTTTTTGACCTTTTTACTTTTTCAAATTGCTTGAAATTTTTTGAAAATCTTTTGAATCGTTGGTACTTGTAAAGTTTAGGTGTCGGATTTTTGAAAAATTCAAAAGTCCTAGGAAATTTCACATTTTTGTAATTCACAGTTCACCTGAGGGTTTTTGAGGCTGCTGAATCTGAATATGACATCAGTTTATCAATTCATTAAAGCAAAATTTTAAAATTTTTGGTTTGACAAAAAATCAAGTATATGATAAAATCTTAATTTTTTCTAGAAAAAATGATAAAAATGATGTTAGATTCGGATTCAGCACCCTCGAAACCCCTCAGGTGAATTGTGAAATTATAAAATGTGGATTTTTGATTTTGGGATTTTGAAAAATCCAATACCTAAACTGTACATGTACCGAATCGTTCATATAAAAAGGTTTTTAGTGAATTTGAAAAAAACGCAATTTTCGATGGAAATCCGAAAAAGTAAAAAGGTCAAAAAATCAGGCTTAATTTTCTGCATATTTACGCTTTTATAGACGTACCATAATATGGTTTCAGAAATCTGGCTGACCATAATGGCGGTTGACCCACACCGATGACCCGCGCTTAAAGCACACCGAAAAATCAAGTTAAAAATATATTTTTCTCGGAACTTTTCCATGTATGGGCATTTAGTATTTTGGCTTTTAGTATAATTCACCATGCTCTATTTTTCTGCATGGGTGGCGTTTCCTAAAAACCGAGTCAGCTAGTGAGTGTTCCTTGTCGGTCGGGCATGGACATATTCCTGTCTTATAGGTATTTGCACATGCACAAAGGGCGGGCTTTAGGACATTTAGCTACGGCTCACTTGGCGCTTTTCGTTATAATTCACCTTATGCTCGACCTGGAAGAATGATCTTTGTGTCAAAAATAGAATAAAATGAGCCTAATAAGCTCATCCAATTGGTCCATTGTAAAAAAGTTATGGCCATACGTAAAATAGTAGGGGGGGTCAACCTCCCTCCGTACTAACTATGCCTAGGGGGGGGGTCAAGGGGGGTCGGACCCCTACCGATACTATGCCTCTTATTTTTTTTATTAAAACACAAACTGTCGCTGAAAAATCATAAAATTGTTAAATTTTGGGGGGCGATTCACAATTCGCCTTCTTTAAGAGTTTTAGGAGAAAAAATTTTTGCCAATTTAAGTCCATTTTAATAAGAAAAATTGATTTTTTGAGGCTTATTTTTATAATGAACTTTACTATATAGGGTGGCGGTGGCGGCGGTCCTGATAGGGGCCGCCGGAGAAATTTTTTGAAAATCCGTTCATTTTTTCATTAAAAATTCGTTGATTTTTTTCGGAAGTTTCATTGTGAATGGCGAGAGTAGGCGGCGGTCCCGATAGGGGCCGCCGGAGAAAATTTTGAAAAATTCTACCTTTTTCTTACCAAATTTGCTCATTTTTTTGTAGAAATTTCCTTAGTTAGTGGGATGCCGGCGGTCCCGACAGGGGCCGCCGGGGAAATTTTTTTGAAAAATTGTGACTTTTCTTAATAAAATTGATCATTTTTTCCTTCTCTTTTTCTTCTTTTTCCCTTTCCNCCGGCCCCTCGTACTAACTATCCTAGGGGGGGTTGACCCCCCCTATTTTATCTATGGTTATGGCCGAAATAATCACTTGTGTCGGCATTTTTGGAAATTGGCATTGAAAATAAGAATGAATATTTTGACCGTCTTATTTTTGTAATTGGCCAATTTGAACCTTTAATAATTTAATGCTCTATGTTTGGCATTAAATTCATTTCATTTGATTGAGTTAAAAGCGAGTACCCCTCCTATTATTAGGAGCCTCCCTCCTCCAATAGACTCCCCTCTGCAGATCCCCGGGGATCCTAATAGAGTGTATACGGTATAATAAGATATATGATTTGAAAAGATTCCTTCTGTTGGTCCTCTTAACAAATGAGTATCCAAAAAATCTGATAATAGGTTCTATAAAAATTGTAAATTTTAAAAAAGAAAGTTTTATATAAATTTTATTACTTACAAGTTAGGAGGCTATCAATGTTTTCATCAAAATACCTAAATTGCTGAGTCCTATTTTTGGGCCCATTTATTTTTATTTTTAAATAAAAATTATTCCTTTATGACATTGTTAGGGACTCAAAGTGAGTACGGATCACAAAAAGGGGCGCTAACTCGTTCGTCCAAAAATGTAAATGTGCTCATTTGGTCAAAAGTGACAATGGAAGAGGCATTTATATCTAAATGCCTCAATGAAGGAACGATTAAAAATATAATTTTTTTGTATTTTTTATTTATTTTTAAATTAATGTGATCGATAAAAGTACTTTCTCTCCACACCGATAAACTCGGCCTAAATAAAGTTTTTTTTCATTCAAAAATTTATGTTCAAGGTCAGATACACTCAAAAATCCTCCAATATTCTGATGTCAGAGACCAAAAACAAATCAGAATATCAATCAGAATTTTTCAACTTCTCCAAATTTCTCATTTTTTGGAGCTCGTCAAACTGGGCCAAAGTTGTTGAAGTTCTATTTATTTATTTTTATTTTTGCCAAGGTTAAGCAAAAATTCTTTCCAGGTTCCTTTTTCTAAATGTATATTTCAGGAATCTTTTCGAAGCCTACAAAAATTTGGTGTCAAATGGAAGCTTGAACTATGGTATACTTTTCATATCGAAAAATGGTCTGTAAACAGGTCGAATCGAGATATCGAAAAGTAAATTGTTTACGAAATTGCTGAAAACGCAGAGTATAAAGCGAAGAATACGATCTGCGCATTTAAAAATCGTTAATTTTCAGGATTTTCGACATGAAATTAGAATTTATACACTATTACAAAACTCGAAAAAATGTATTGACATTGTAAATAATTAGGAAAATTAGTTTTATCGACTTCATTAATTTAAAATAAATAAAAATACAAAAATAATTTTGTTTTTTAGTCGTTCCGTCATCGAGGCATTTATTTAAATGCTCAATTGCCACTTTTGAACAAACGATTTAGCAAAAAAAAAATTAAAATAACGCCGACGAATTTATGATTTCAATAATTAACTTTCATTTTATTTTTCTATCACTGCCTTTACGAATAATTTCTGATCGATTTTAATCATTTCAGTTCGGATCTGGTCCAAATACTGACAAGAGTGCAAAAGAATTGTCCGGGACTCATGGCTTTCGACTTGAACAAGCGAATTGATTCGGATCGGCCACGGCAATTGCTCAATCAAATCTCCGAACTAAAAAAGTATAATTTTTTTTGAACAAGAAAATTCTACTCAAAAGTTGGGATTTTCAAATATCGACGCAGAAAAAATTATATTAGCGCTTTTCGCTTTTTGAATTTGTAAAAAAAACCTTCTTAAAATGGCAAAGTTTTAAAATCTTAATGATTTTTAATTAAATTCTTGAAAAATCCAGGAATCGTTTTATTCAATACATTATCATATATTCTATTATAGTAGATTATTTTGTCTGACCTGATTATCAAAATTCCAGATGGATAGGCTAAATAAATTTTTGTAATCAATTTTTTCATTTCCTTTTAAACTTCAGTCTCCGCTTCCTCCGCATTGCCTTGGACTATCACTGTGGAAACCCCGAATTGTTGTGCTCATGTTTGGACAAAATTCCGAACCTGATTGCCCTTCAACTAAACTTGACCATGCAGGTCAGGAGAAAAAAACAAAAACAAATATCTATTAACAGAGGCCGGATTTCTAGATTATAACCTATTTTTTATTTTTTAAAATTATTTAACTTTTAGCCCTGTTTAGACATGTTTTCAGATAGTTTAAAGCTTTAAAGTATTTAAAAACGTTCTATAAAACTTAAAAACTTTTTTTTGGGCTTTTTTGGGCCTAAATTCCATTAAAATAAAAACGTGGAAGATGCCTATTTTGAGGGGTTTAAACACCTATTTTGGGTAATACCTAGAATAGGTACCTATTTTGGGAGTTTAGCCCCTAAAAATCCGGTCCCTGCTTATTAGTCACTTCTCGTAATTCACTGAAAATTTGATGTACTCGATCATGTCCTTTAAAAAATAGTCCAATAAGTAGGGGGTACACGTGTAACGTACTCACGTGCCAAAAACAAGTGCAAAGACTGGTACGTAAATTAGCACGTTTCATTCAAAAAACCAGTTTAACATGTAACGTACTTCATGAAGGTCGTGTACGTACAACGGTACGTGGTCGATTTCTACTTTCCACTTCAATTTCAGCAACTTTCCATTTTGTTCCGGTCCCCATCCTTCCATGAGCTTGTCCATCTCAGTCTGTCGCTCTATGCCTCCCCTTCTGACAACTTCGAGTCCATTGGTCTCCTGTCCACCGTTGCGCCAAAACTCCGCTCTCTCAATTTGGAAATCTTTCGTTATATGTTGGATCAGACCCAGGGAGTAGGATCTCAACTGCTGAAGATTGCTCAAAATGGCACTTTGGAGGTTCGGGAATGATTGGAGTAAAAAAACAATGATCCCTCCTCAAAAATCCCACTTGATCTGAACCAAAAGATGAGATCATAAAAGGCTTTTATTGGTTCTTCATAAAATAAATAATTAATTAATTTGGTGCCAACGATCGGGGAAGGGTTTGTGGGTATGAAATGGCACCTTATTTTAGCATTTGAATGCACCACATCCATCGTTTACAGTTGCGGAGTTAGGCCAGTTTATTCGTCTTTGTCCGGTAAGTTAGAGAAATGCCGTAAAGAACTTTTAATTTAGCTCCTTCGAGATTAGACCTACATAACAAAATGTTATTAAAAATCCTTTAGAATTTGCGGTCACTCGTTGTGCAATTGCGGCGAAACGAACCACTTCCACAAGTTTCCGAGTTGCGGAGTGTTGTGGCGAATCAATGGCACGCCGGCACTCGGAAGTACTTGCCCCTTCGGGTATGGTTGGGAAGGGGCTTTCTGGCTAAAGGTAGTTTAGTTTAATCTATTTGAAAATACTAACTTATAAGTTGCTCAAATTTTACTCGTTTAGTCTAATATTGATGGCGCTCTTTAGAGTTTCGATTTTTTAGAAAATGGCCCAAACATAGGATTCAATTTGTATGAAAAACATAAATCCGAAGCCATAAGCATTCATTTTCAGGTCTGGATCTATGGTCAGGCGCAGTCTGCCATTTTCTGGCGAGATGCCTTTTTGATCATCCGCATCAGTAAATGTGCGGATGGAACACCATCGGATCCGGTGCTGGATGATCTGTTCCAGGACGAGGTGTTCAATGATTGCGACAGTGGAGGGATCCCGTAAGTTGGATGGGGCAACAAAAAGGAAAATTGATAGATAGCACTTTCAAATATTAGTCTTTCCATACATCGAATCCATTTGCCTACAGAAAGGCAAGTAGGCAACACCCTTAACTTCAAAATTTTCTTTAAATAGAACTTTAAAGCTTCCTTATGACACCAAAAGCTTATATGGTTTCGTGTTAATTCCTGAAATAGTAATTGTAAAACAAACGCCAAAAAACTTTTGATTCACTCTGGTATATTCTCCTTAACCCAATATGGGAACCTTTTATCCTTATTCCCAAAAATCAGATATTAATTGACCAGTTAGGTGGCAAATGACGAGTGATAAAAAGCATTTTTTGCTTTCAATTATGTTCCAATAAAAGTGGCCTTTTTGTTAAAGAGTAAGAGACCAAGAAGATATAAAAATTACATGTTTAATGTTTCATTTAAGCGCTTTCGTGACGGAGCACTACTCATCATCGAGTGATTTATGATTAAGATGATGATGATCTGATTTTGATAACTGACAATTTTTTTTGCAAATATGAAAATCACCTTTTCCGATGAAATATGGAAAGGAAGGAATGGGATTCTAAATCGGTGAAATTGAAAAATCGGTATTATGATCGTTTTTTAGACCAATGTGCGTGACCAATCGGTCATTTCAGACAATGTTACATATCTAAACATGACGACAATAGCAGATGTTGGGGGCGATTATAATCAGTCAATCCTGGTTCTGATCAAAAAACTTGGTCCCTTGGCCAGTCCTGATTCCTGTTTTTGCAAAAAGATTCCGGTTCCGCTCAGCCCTAAATTGTCGGAATACTTTCGGTATATCCATAGTATGGAAATACTGATCAAACCATGACAAGTGCTTTTGCACAAATTCATCGATTTTATAACACATGGCCTATTCCAAATTCTCAAATAAATTTTGCGTAAAAAAGCTTTATTTTTTATTTAGAGAATGAATGGTTAAGAAATCACTAGATCATTCATTGGCACAGGAGCCTCACTCTGAAGACCGTCATAGTATCCCGTCACGAATGAGCTTTAAAAATAAAAAGGGATTGAAAGAATCAATGTCGTCATCTAAAGTATGCCAAAAAATTAATTATGGAATCTTAACTAAATTAGATTATAGAAGATATCTTTGCCAAGGATCTTTCTTTGCATATTTACCAAGTTTTACAGATTCAATGAGGTTAATTCGCTTAATTAGGTTAATTAATTTATGTCATCATGTATTTGATGATTTGTGTGACCTATCTAGAATTATGAGTTTTCGAAAGAATTCCAAACCTAGTTTCCATGTCGAAAAATTTTCAGTGGCTATGAAAACTAGCTTGTCGTAAATATTATTTATTTTTTTAATCGAATTATCATTTTTTCTTATAGATTAAGTCCCAAGTTTTATCTTTACTATTTTTATTACAATAAAAAATAAAACTTACGGTGTCCTTCCGTCATCGTTATCGTTGAATATTTCCTCTCGGAACAACTCGGTCAGCACCGGATTGTGTGGGACAAAAGAAGAATTAACATGGTGGATGGTCAGAAAGGGGTCTTGGTAAAGAGCACCAGACATCGTATGACCAGCAGATATTCCACGAATCCAAATCTAAAAATTAGTTAGTGTGGGGGATCGGCAAGGACAAATAATTTCTTATTCTAATCTTGGATTTACCATGTTCAAAAAAATCTTTTTCTTCTCTTCCTTAAGGATAAAGCGATTTTTTCTAACTTATTCAAAATAAATGAAATCTTAAAAAATTAAAAATCATTCAACGAGCTCTCATACACACCCGAAGCGGCACGTGCTTCCGCGTGCCAGCGCGCCATTGATCCGCCACAACACGCCGCAACTCGGCAAATTCGGATTCAGAGGGCAACTCCCCAGTGACAGGCGACGATATGCATGTATAGATTGAGTGCAAATTCTGAAGGAAGGGGGATTTTTGAATAAAATAAAAAGAGACCGGGGAGAGGCGGACAAGCTGGTCCATCTGCGCAATGGTAAACAATGCACATGGCACATTCAAATGCTAAAGAATAAAGAAATAATCGCCAAAAAAACAATTTAAAGATAATTAAATAAATTATCTATTTTAGAAGCATTTACATAGGTGTAGAGGGAACTTCATTCAAAATGTCATATATATTTTTAAATTCTTTTTTTAAAATTGGAACAAGATTTGGAAAAACAATTTTTGAATTCGAAGCATATTTTTCTTGTAAAGTTTTTAATGAAATATTATTATTTCACCAAATTTTTTTTAATTAATTTATTAGAGATTCTACTGTCGAAGTTAGTACTATTGAAATTTCAAATTTCCCTGATAATGCCACAGATGCGCCTTGAAATTTACGGTGGCCAAATAAATAAAAATTATATAAAAATTGGTAAAAATAATCGAAATGGACATTCAATCAATTTATATTACTCCCTAATATCACGGAACAGTACCTCCAAAATGCCGCTTTGGGCTATCTTCAACACCTTGTTTCCAATTTCTTGGGTCACATCCTTCGACGGCACAAAGATTTTCATATTGAGAGAGCGGAGTTTGGGCGCAACTGTGGACAAGAGACCAATGGGCTCAAAGTTGACAATATCAGCCTGATGAACTAATATGTCCAGATTCAGATGGATAAGACCATGGAGGGGCAGGGATCGAAACAGGTCCAAAAATTTCTAAAAAATGAAATGAAAAATATAGGGGGGCAAAAGCGACCAAAATGAAAAAGAAAAATAAAAATGGAGAAGATGATAAAGGGATTTAAAATGATTCTGAAAGAAAATAAATCAAGAGCAAAAGCAATAAAAATGAAATAGAAATGATAAAAGGAAAATCAGAAAAAAAGGAGAGGGCGGAAGAACAAATTGAAAAAAAACGGATTGAAAAAACGGATAAAATTGAGACTGTCAAATTAAAGTAGAAAATTCGAATTTAGCTAATTATTTTTCATCCATTTATTGATATATTTGGACAAAAATTTCTGACCTGAGTCCAAACGAATATTTGAAGAGCACGTAAGTGCGGTAAATTGGCCAAGCATGAGAACAACAAATTGGGGTTAGCGTTGGGCGCTTTGTAGGGATCGTCTGCACAACTCATGCAGAGAAAACGAAGGCTAAATTTTTGAAAGTTGAAAAAGGGTTCTTGAAAAGTTTTTTAAAAAAAGTGCATATTAATGAAAAAATGGATCAGAAATTATTCACAAGCACATCACTAATTTATGGCATAAAGCGGCAATAGTGCAAATACAATTGTATACTTATATTGTGTACATAGTTTACCAAGTATATATTATATACATAGTATACTATTCTCTATAAAATAAGCATAATCTTTTTTCAACACTCCTCCTGGACTTCTGGAGGAGGATGTTCTTTTTAGATGATCTTATCTTTTTTGAAGATCGGAGCTGGCAAGAAATTTTCAGCATATAGCTTTCAGCATACATCCATTTATTAAAAAAGCTTCCTAAAATTTAAAAAGCATAAGTTAATAAAGTATTTTTCGACATAGAACCAATAAAAATATAAAAGAAATTGGGACAAAAAATGCCATTGCGCAAAAAACACTATTCTTTTTCGCCAAGTTAGGCTGAGCTGAAATAGGAACCCACTTTTTCAGTTCAGCAATTCGAAGTAGCACAGATTCTGTGATAAAGCTGGTGTCCAAGTAGAGAGCCATAAGCCCAGGAATATCTGTTTGCACCCTTACAAGCATTTGTTCCAGATCCGGACTGAAATTTTTAGCTATAGATATTTTTGGACGAATTTTTATTTTCCTTGTGTTTTTAAACAAAGAGTACCCGATATTTAGCAGTCATTTTTAGATATATTTTTTAAAATTTCCTTTCGCTATAACCCTGCTCCCTTGGATGCTAAGTTTGGATATGAACCTGAAGGAATTATTGTGGGTGATATAGAGAGAACGGAGGTGAACGGAGAATTGGCCACAGATGTCATTGACGTCATAATTGTGGTGGAAGGGAAAGTAGAGACCGAGATGGCGGAGATGGGGGAAATGGCGCAAAAGGTTGTGGCCAAGTTGGGGATGGTATTCCTGAAGACATAAATATATTTGTTACCAAATCAATTTCGAATTGGCCCGCTGAAAAATATGGCAAATTTTTTAAGTTCGGCTAAAATAAAAAAAAATTACTTTAATAAAATGACAAATCTGAATGGGTTTAGCCCAATTTTAGTTTTTTGGCTCTATTCTTAACTCCAAACTTGTTTCTTTTGATGAACTTAAATTGTATATGATGGAATTGTCATGACCTTTTTTTTGGGGGGGGGGGGG